>VWZF01004063.1:65890-85640 GCA_013396755.1 Sclerurus mexicanus | reverse complement strand
ACTCCACTTAAATGGCTAAAAATATCAATAGCCAAAACTCATTTAAATGACCAAAACCCCCAATAGCCAAAAGGCATTTAAATAGCCCCCAAAACTCCACCTAAATGGCCAAAAATATCAATAGCCAAAAGGCATTTATATAGCTCAAGAAACTCCACTTAAATGGCCAAAACCCCCCATATCCAAAACCCATTTAAACAGCCCCAAGGACTCCACTTAAATGGCTAAAAATATCAATAGCCAAAACTCATTTAAATGACCAAAACCCTCAATAGCCAAAAGGCATTTAAATAGCCCCCAAAACTCCACCTAAATGGCCAGAAAGCTCAATGGCCAAAAGGCATTTAAATAGCCCCCAAAACTCCACCGAAATGGCCAAAAACCCCAACAGCCAAAACCCACTTAAATAGCCCTAAAAACTCCACTTAAATGGGCCAAAACCTCCAGTAGCCAAAAGCCATTTAAAGATCCCCAAGAACTCCACTTAAATGGCTAAAAATATCAATAGCCAAAACTCATTTAAATGGCCAAAAACCCCAATAGCCAAAAGCCATTTAAACAGCCCCAAAAACTCCACTTAAATGGCCAAAGAACTCAGTAGCCAAAACCCATTTAAATAGCTCCAAAAAACTCAAATGGCCAAGAACCTCAACAGCCAAACCCTCACCTAAATGGCCAAAATACCCAGTAGCCAAAACCCACTTAAATAGACCCCAAAAAATACCTACATAGCCTCCCAAACCCACTTAAGTAGCCAAAAAAACCCACTGAAACAGCCCCCAAAAACCACTTAAATGGCCAAAATCTCCAACAGACAAAACCCACTTTTATAGCCTCAAAACCCCCATCTAAATGGCCAAAAATCCCTCACTGAAACACCTCCCAAAAACCCTGAAATATGCTCAAAAAATACCTAAATGCACCCCAAACACTTAAACAACTCCAACAAACCGCACTTAAATAGCCCCCCCAGCACTTAAATAGTCAAGAAAACCCTTAAACAGCCCCTCCAACAACTTAAATAGCAAAAAAACTCACTTAAATATCCAAAAAAGTCACTTATATGGCCCCTAAGACACACCTAAATAGCCCTCAAAACCCACTTAAATAGCCCCAAAAGCCACTTCTTTAGCCCCAAAACCCCCAACCCACTTGAATATCCCCAAAAAAGCCACATGAAGGGCCCAAACCAGCTCAGGGATTTATTGAGGGGCTGGAGGGGACACGGCCTCTCACGGGGGAACAACTCCTTCCCAAAATTCATTAGAACCAATCCACGGAGTTGAGCACTGATCCTGAGGGAAACACTGTGAGGGTCCTCACCCGGAGCCCCCCTGGGTCAGACAGAAATCCAGGGAAATTCCAAATCAATGGGAAGGAGCTGCTGTTACCAGCAGAATAAATAAGGACCGTGGAGAGACTTCACATTCCAATTCCTCCCCCACCAGTGACTCCACCAGGCCCTTTCCCACCGACACCCACCCAATTCCCAACATTTTTATTCCAACAACCCCTTTGCACCGGGAGCTCACACACTCCCAAGTGCAGCACTCCCAGCACAGCTGCCAACACCCCTCTGCCAGATGTGGGGCACAGCTGGCGCTGAGGAGAGCCAAGGACAGAGAGGACACACGTCCTCAATATTCTCTTCCGCACCCTCAGGGACACGACGTGATTTCAGGGCTTTCTGGGGGGCTGGGGAGGTTCATTTTCAGTCACACATCTCTTCCATCTCCCCTCGGGACACACGGGTGCGTGTTTTCCTCACAAACATCTTCCCGAGGGATGCCATATGGATGTTTGCATCCAGCAGGCGAGCTGGGATTCTGGAACTTCTCCATGTCCAGGCAGTGCCATCCCAGCTGCCTCCTCCAGGCTCGGCTCGTCCCTCAGCGCCAGGCCCTGTTGAGCAGCTTCACCTGGGCCAGTCTCTTGGTGATCATGGTGGCAAAGACCAGCCCGAAGAGGACGCTGCTGATCAGCACGTAGTCGTAGTCGTCCTTCAGCACGTCGAACTGCTTCGAGGGGTACACGCGGGTCTGGAAGATGTCCAGGCCGTAGGCAACCACCTGCAGGGGGCACAGGGGCAGGTTCTAAAGAGCTCCGAGCTTCAATAGGTGTAAAAGCTCATTTAAACAGCCAAAAAAGTGCTTAAATAGTGCAAAAAAACACCACTTAAATAGCTCCAAAAACCTCACTTAAACAGACCCCAAGCCCCCCACTTAAATAGCCCTAAAAACTCACTTAAGCAGCCAAAAAAATGCTTAAATAGCGCAAAAAACCCCACTTAAATAGCACAAAAAACCCCACTTAAATAGACCCCCAGCCCCCCACTTAAATAGCCCTAAAAACTCACTTAAGCAGCCAAAAAAATGCTTAAATAGCGCAAAAAACCCCACTTAAATAGCACAAAAAACCCCACTTAAATAGACCCCCAGCCCCCCACTTAAATAACCCTAAAAACTCACTTATATAGCAAAACCTCCCATTTAAATAGCCGCCCATTTAAATACTCCCAAAACCACACTTAAAATAGCCCCCAAACCACACTTAAATAGCCCCAAACCCCACTTAAATAGCTTTCAAAAACCCACTTAAATAGCTGCAAAAAAACCCTAAACAACAAAAAAGCCCCACTTAAACAGTCCACCCAAACACTTCAATAGCCCCAAAAAAAACCACTTAAACAGCAAAAAACCCTCACTTAAATAGCCCCAAAAATTCAGGTTCCAGATTTAAAAGAAGGAATGTTTAATCTGTGAGGCCCCACTCTATGGGAATTCCAGAGCTCCCAGCACAGGCTCTGACTGGGATGCCCCCCGGACTCCATGGATTCAGCGTGCCCACCCCACACTCACCAGGCAGGTGGACTCGAGGCCAGAGGGGGCCGTGTAGATGCCCCTCATGCGGGAGATGGTCTGGTTGTAGTTGATGAACCTCTCGGCGTGGATCTGCACGTCAGGCGAGTACGGGATCAGGTTCTCCTCCCTGAAAGGCAGGGAAAGAGCAGTGAGATCCCAACCAAACAGCACATTCTCATCAGTGTTTCCTACTCTGGTCATCTCCAGCTGACCTGGAATGGGAAATCCGGAAGCTTTTCCCTGTGCAGATTTGTTTTTGCTGCAGGATGAAAAGCAAACGTACCAGCTGGGTCAGGCTAAAATGAGTCGGGCTAAAATGCAGCTGCCTCCTTCTAGGCTTAGGAAGTTCTAAAAGCGTGTGTAATTCTAAAAAACCCAGTTACTCTCACTGCTCCTTCCCAGGAGTGTAGGCAACAGGCTGGTTTGTGATAGACCTGCTGCCTTACAAACACATCCCAGCAGCACAGACTGGGAAGAGAACCACAGAATCACATAGTTTGGAAAGACCTCTAAGATCACTGCCCTGAAGAAACTTCCATGCAAAAACCACCCTGACCCCATCCAGCACAGGCTGTTCCACTTCACACACCTGTATTACACACAAAACCCATCCCTTTTCCCAGGTGCCCAGGAAAAGGAGTTATCACACCTTCCCTACCTGCTCTGCTCCGTCGGGATCTCTGGGCGCCGGGGATCCAGCAGAGCCTTTGGAAGGGACAGGATGGCCCCAGAGGGAAGCCCAACTGTGCATTAAAAGAAAAGCATCTCAAAAATCACAGAATCACAGCATTGTTAGGGTTGGAAGGGCCCTCTGGAGATGATCCAGTCCAAGTCCCTGCCAAGGCAGGGTCACCAGGAGCAGGTGACACAGGAATGCATCCAGGTGGGTTTGGAATGTCTGCAGAAAAGGAGACTCCAGGCCCTCCCTGGGCAGCTGTTCCAGCGCTCTGCCACCCTCAGCATAAAGTTCTTCTTCATGATGAGGAGGAACTTCCTGTGCTTTAGTTTATGCCCCTTGCTCTTCATCCTGTCACTGGGCACCACTGAACAGAGACTGGCACCACCCTCTGACACCCCAGGGCCACTCCTGACAGCATTTCCCAACAGCAACCCTCTCTTGGTGCTTATCCTCGCACTCGCAGGGCTCCAGCACAACCCACAGGTACCACGTGTGGCAGCAAACGCATTTTGCTTGGCTCTCAGGGAGCACAGAGCAGGCACTCACCGAGCAGGTGGCGGCTGGTGATGCCCCGCTCGGTGATGGTGGCCTCCATGGCACTGATGGCAGAAGGGAAGATGTAGGATTGCTGCAGAACTTGAGGCAGGATGGGGCGGTCCAGGGAGCTGAAGGCTGTGGCGTTGTACTGCTCTGTGCCCTCGTAGAGCTCCAGCACAGTGAACTCGTTCCGACGGGCCTTCGTGTTCCAGTACTGGTACTGGAATGACAGGGGGAATTTAGGACTAGAAGGCAAGCAATCAGTAACACGGGGGGAGCAGGAAATCACAGAAAACGGAGAAGGCTTTTGGACCACACAGGTTCAGGAACTGGCCCGACCTCCCCAACGTGAGGAATGTGGCACTCAGTGCCACGGTCGAGTACACAAGGTGGTGTTCGGTCAAAGGTTGGCCCTGATGATCTCAGAGGTCTTCTCCAACCTGTGATTCTGTAATAAGCTCTTACCACCACCCAGTTCTCTGAGTGAACCATGTGGACAGGCCCCTTGGCTTTCTTCTGCACTGAGGAGTGGATGATCCTGCCCGTGACCCCGTCGATGAGGTAGATGCCGATGAAGGTGCGCTCGTGGTGGGTGTCCGTGCTCTCCGTCACCACAGCGAGCAGGTTGGGGTTCAGGGACTGCAGAAAAACAAAACCACCACTGAGATCCATCCCCACTTCGGTGCCACAGACCCCCTTGTTCCTGCATTTCATCTGGCACTGGGCAGGTTTGGGTTCAGAGACAGAAAAAAAGCAACTGAGATCCATCCCCACGTTAGTGCCAGAGACTCCTCATTTCTCCAGTTCATCTGGCACTGGGCAGGTTCAGGGACTACAGAAAAAGGGACAACAACTGAGACCCATCCCCACTTTAGTGCCACAGACACCTTGTTCTGCATTTCATCTGGCACTGGGCATGTAATAAACTAATTATCTTATTAGCACAAATCCCCTGAAGAAATCGAGCAGCTATTTCCCCAGTATCAGCTGACTGACTTCATCGCTGCGTGAAAGTGTTTCAGAAAAGAGTCCCCACCAAAATGAGCATCCCTGAGGAGGGTTTGGGGAAAAACCTGCCACCACAGGGCAGTTAATCTCAAAGCAGTGCCTGGGAATGGCACTGAGATGTCCCCATGGGATGATGGATCCCCAGAGAGCCATCCCCAAGTGGCAGCAGCACCTTGTAGAGGACGCTGCGGTCGCCCATGACACGGCCCTGGGAGTGCACGTGCTCGTTGGACCTCTTCCCTTTGACAGCCACTATCCTCTGCACCTCTGTGGGGATCACCACCTCCCAGCTCTCCTCCGTTGTCAGGTCCTGCAAGGGAAAAGCAGGGAGGAGGTTGGGTCTCGTCCTTCAAAAACGCCATCTCCACCGATGACATTCAGCTTTTTGTCTTCTTCATTTTACAGGTTTCTTCGGGACCTTTTGAGGCTGAATGTTCCTATTCTGAGCAAAACTCCCACAAAGCAAACAGAGATCTACCATTATCCAGGGAAGTGGCATCACTTGGACTGTACCAAGTCTTCCCTACCTTTTTCAGCCTGAATCCAGAGAGTTTTCCCTGCTCAGCATCAACCAGATAAAAATAGATAGAATGGGCTATTTCTTCTAACTGGCGAAGGACGTTTTTAGTGGCTGGGAAAGCTGTGACCTGGAAAAGAAGGACGGAAACACAGGTTAAAATCCAACTGACACAGAAAGAAAAAAACAAAACAACAAAAAAATGAAGCAGAAAGATTATTTCAAACATGTTTATCAGGGTAAGGTCTGTCTTACCAGAATAACCTCATAGTTTTGTGTGAAATGTGACCCAATGGTATTTTTTTTTCATCTTGCTCCAAAAGGGAGGGGAATAATTAACCAGAACATGAAGAAAACTGCCTCCAGGCAAAGCCATCTACCTTGTACTCATCATCAATCAGGAGCAGGACTTTGGCATAGTCTTGATCCATAATAGGCAGAAGCAGAGTCTGGAGAATCGGACGTTTCAGAACAGGGGGAGCTACTTGGCTTCTCTTCCCAAAGATGGGGTTAAAGACATACAGAAAGCTCATTTTGGTTTCCTAAAAGACAAACAAGAGGCAAAACTTTTTCTAAGGGGGCAAAAAAGAGGTGTTTTTCTAACTGTTACTTGCTGGTGTTGGACTATTCATGCCCCGGGTTCAGCTATTCCAACACTCTGTTTGGACACACATATTCTGTATCCCACACCTGCCTATAAAACCCATGGTCATCCTTAAGTTCTTCAGGCTTGTGTGTCTGCTTCCCTCCGGGCCTGCCTCTCCTCCCACCCCCACATCAGTGATAACCAGATGGTACAAAATAGGTGGTTTTTCCTGCCCTTTCCAAGGGCAGATTTCCATCTGAGCCAGCCCAGTGGAGGGCCAGGGGAATGGCCTCACCTTGTCCTTCACGAGCAGAGTGCACTGGGGAGGGTGTGGGAAATGGGCTGTTGTCCTTTGCACCATCAGCTTGAAGGAGGAGCCTGGTCTCACGTTCCTCAGGTATTGCTTCCACAGGATGGTGCCAGAACTGCTTTCAATGCCAAAGAGCTGAGCAAAGAGACACAGGAAAGCCAAAGCTGAGGAAAACACCTCCCCCATATCCAAACACTGCATCTTCCTTTGTCATATCCCAAAGAAAGAAGAGTCTTAGTCCCTGTTTAAAGGTATCACAAAACATCCTGTGCATCTTCTCATGACATTCTGCCCAAGCCTGGCTGAAGACAGGGCTGGGAACTCCTTGCTACAGCCCAGAGACAGATCCCTTCCCTGCTTTCCTCACCTTCCCTGAGGCAGTGACCATCACCATCATTTTCTGGAGGTTGAACTCATCCCTGGCCAAGTTGTCAATGTTGATCTCGTTTTTGATCTGGCTCCGGGGTTTCCTGGCATCATAGAACATCTTCCACAGGTGGGCAGTCCAGGCCTGCAGCAGGATGAGCTGGGAGGACAGTCTCTTCAGAAACATCCCCAGCAAACCATCTGCAAACGACACCAATGGTGACAACAAGAGGGAAAACCCAGGTCCCACCCCGAAACTGGAACGACGGTGTCGGCCACTACAAGGGAATGCTGCCATGCACAAACCTGGGACAACTCTTTGCCTCCCACTCTGGAATAACAGTTACCATTTAATGACACGCTCTGGCGTTCACCAACCTTTTCCCACTTCACACTCATTCCAAAATAGGCTTTTGCCAACGGAAAGCAAACCTTCATGCAGAGTATTTTGTGCTCCTCCTCACTGTGCCCACCTAAAGCTCACCCACCTCCCAAGGTCTGTATCTCCCTCTGCATCAATAAGTAAAAAAACCACTTAATTCTGCCCAGTCGGGGTTTGTATTCAGTTCCCTGAAATAAACTGTTCCAGCCCTGAGGAGAGCAAGCAGAGGACACCAGTGGCACCAGGAAGCACCAGGCAGGAGCAGAACACACTGCATGCAGGCTGGGTTACCTTGAATGGCTGCATCCAGGACAGCAAGGAAAGACAAAACAAAGCAAAAAATAAAAAAGCTATTGGAAACAAGTCTTCCAGAAAGAGGCAAAGGAAACATTTAGGAGAGATGGCCAAAATCCCTCCTGCTGCTGCTGACTGGTTTTCCAAAGTAACAGTGTAATATATTCACGTCACCTGCATTTCAGTGGCTTCAAAATTTGGACAGAAAAGGGGTTATTTCTGCTCATTTTAATTGCCATCAGCAGGGATTTGAATTCATCTCACAGCTTACAGAGTACACGGAAAACAATAAATACATTTATTCATGAAAGAGAACCAACTCACCAAGGCCATTCTGTTCAACTCACCTGCTTTTTTTCCAAATTCCCCCTCCAGCTCAGCCTGTGCCCCTGTCAGGGGCAGATCCACCATCTCCAGGCTCACCACCTCTGCCAGAGATTCCTCTCTACTCCATACAACTTTTCCTGGAAAATAATGAGCAGAATATCGGAAAAATCAATTTAATACCTGGGAAAGGACTGTGTTCCAGTGGACCCTTTGAATGCAAATCACTTCTTGCAAAATGCAAAATGGTGTATATCTATCTAATATAATTAAATTAACTATTTCATAAAAGACAAACACTTTATGCAACTGGAATCACTTTTGGGAAGAAAACCACAGGATCTATAAAAGCCTTTAGGCCTTGGAATTTTCTTGTGGCCACTGTTACAGACGGAGGAAGCTGCTCGTGGAGTTACCTGGCTGCTGGAGGAACATGAGCATGTGGTCTTCTGTTTGCACCAAGGCTCGATAGCCCACGGAGTCATCCTTCTTCAGGAAAACCTGGATGTAAAGCTGGGAAAAGAAGAGCAAGGGAAACAGGGAAGTTACTGATCACATCACCTCCTTGAAGGAAACAGAAACAAGAGCAACAGTGGGATGGTGTAACCCCTAAAGTGCTCTTTCCCGTTGCCTGAAGGGCTCTCCCCATCCTGCCAAAATCAGGGAAAGGAGGGCACTGAAGGACTGAAACAAGCCCTCCCTGCTCACCTGCTGGGGTTTGGCTCCTCCCTGCTCCAGGCTGAAGGTAATCGTGGTGTCCAACAGTCTCTGCCCAGTTTCAACCAGGTAGAGATTTACATTGTAGGTTTGGTTGGAGCAGGTTAAGGAATCCTGGACAAACAAGCAGAAAATCTCACTTGCACACACCCCACACCAAATTCTGCACCAGGGTTCCACATTCAGCAAGAACTGTGGCTTCATGGTTATTTTTAGGCTCTATACATGGAGCTGCTCCAAAACATCACCCTCCAAAAAGCTGGTGTGACACCTCTGTCCTGTTCCTGCACACAGAGGAATAAAAGGGGCTGCCAAGAACTCCCACTGCCCCTGGGAACAAGAGCACCTCATACCTGCCTCCGGGCTTCCTCCACAGCACTTCCAGCAGGAAGGTCTTCAGCACTTCCAGGTTTCTGGAATGAGGGAGGGAAGAGATGTAAAATGGTTGCAGACCCCAGAAAGAGTATAAAAAAATGAGGTTTTTGAGTGCCTGACAAGTCTCAGCTTGACTGTGAAATCAGGCAGGAAACAGTTCTATTTTTACACATAGTTCTACACTGGCTTTTATTAAAGCCTTCCCTAAGTTGGGTATCCCCAAGAACTGCAATCCTCTATGGATCAGTAAATCCTATTCCAAGGTCACGTGCCCACAGGACTGAACCAGGACACATCCCCACTGAGCCAGACCCAGCCTGAGCTGGACATAAGCTTTAATTGAATTACCACCCTCCTCTTCCTCGAGGGACTCCCCAGCCCTGTGGAACCCTCCTGGAACCCACCCCCAGAGCACATTCCTAGAGCTGGGCTGGTTCCAGAGAGCAGCAGTTGTGCTCACCAGTTCACTCCTGCACGTCAGCACAGCAGCCACAGTCTTCTCCCCAGTTGTTGCAAAACTCACCAGAGCTGCCTGGAAAGGCAAAAATAGCAGGAAATCATGAAAAAAAAAAAAAACCATCAAGAAAACCCCAAACCCCACTAAAAGCTACTGTGGAGTAAATAAAGCCACAGTGGAATTAAAGCCACATGAACTTCCACAGCCAAGTTTTAAATTTTATTGTTTCTTCCAATAAAACACATTAAATCCTAAGACTGAAAAATATTTCTCACAAAGATGGAAACAGTCGATCTGCCACAGGTTTTTGAACCATTATACCCAGAGTTACTGAGGTTTCCCCAACCTACCAGCTGGCCCAAGAGCTTTGAAGGATTTTAAGCTCAGCTGGCCCCCTGGCTGGGCACACTTGGCTCAGGTACCTGCTGGAAGTCCCGGAGGTGGCTGAGCCGCCCGTGCTCATACTGCAGCAGGGAGAAGTGGCTGGGAGAGAGCTGCAGGAAGAACTGGGTCCTGGAAGCACTGGTCACACTGGGCTGAGTGGCCAAGAGCCTGGCCTGGAAGTCATCTGCAAACTCCAGCTCCAGGGACTGCAAGGGAGACAAGCACATGTGTTCAGAGAGCTTGTTCTCCACTGGGATCAGCAGCAACACAGCTGGGTGGAGATTCCCTGGGGCAGGGACACTGAGGCTCCCCTTGCAGCAGAGCTCTGAAGACATCAATCCAGAAAGAATGGTAACAGACAAGAACCCTTCTCACCCTTCCCTCCATTTCTGGATCACAAGCCCCCACCCCTCTTTAGTGGTTCCACACAGCTCTCCAACAGGCTGGCCCAGGCACCAAACCAGCAGGGCAAGGAATGTTCCTTCAGGAACTCTCACCTGCAGTGGGATCTCCTTCATCTCCTGCTCTGTGTCCAAGGAGCAGACGTGGAGAGAGTGCATGTCCATGTCCACACACACCAGCACAGCCTCCCCCACCACAGCACAGGTGCCTTCGAGGCTCTGCAGCCACGGGGCTGCCACTCTCACCTGCACAAACACAGACACCGAGGTGGCAGCAGAGCCAACTCTGCAAAGAACCAACAGGGACACAGCCAGGAATTCAAGTCAGGATTATTTCTCCCTGTGAGTAGGACAAACTCTCTGTCAGCCTGAGGTTTATGGGATAACCTTGACTCAGTTTGGCTTTCAGGGCATTCAGCCATGAAATCCACGTTTTGGCCTGCAGGCAGTGCCTCAGTGCAAAGGGAAGTTTCTCTGGACCACACCAATTTCTGTGCCCTCACAGCACAGCCCCTCGGGTTGGCAGCACATTTGTTAGCACCAAACCCACTGTTCTGGCTCCATAATCAAGCTCTACCTGTTTTGTAATTTCTCCATCCTCTACACTGAATGTCAGGACGTTCAGGTGGCTCTGGGGAACAATTCCAAGCACGTGGATCACTCCAGTCCCACGGGAATAGAGCAACTGGTACTGAGTGCTCTCACTGCAAGAGAGGCAGCACCCATGAAGCACCACCTGCTCACAGTGCTGTTTGCAGAGGTTTTCAGGAGCACAAGGCAGGTGCAGTGCCCTTCCCTCTGCCAGGAGCTCCCACCTCTCCTTAGAACGTGTTCCCACCTTTCTGGCAAGTGTTCCACCCACTTCTGGTGCCCGTTGGACAGGTAGTGCAGGGACAGGGCGGCCTTCTTCAGCACTGCCACGTACTTCACTGTGTCCTGAAGCCCTACCAGGGCAGCTGCCTGGAAACTGAGCACAGGCCACAGACAAGAAATTAGGGAATCAGTTTTCTGTTTTACCCTANCTCCGTGGGCTGGGAGGGCTTTGCCAACCTCAGTGACCCTGGGATTCTGTGCAAGGCGCTGACACTCCTAAAGAATCCACCCAAAATTTATTCTTGAAGCTTGCCCTCTACCTTCACTTCCTCCGCACGGCAGTTCAGACAAGGTCCAGGCCCCCTCGCTCCCCTCCCAGCCCAGCACTGCAGGGAGGAGAAGCAGAGCAGGCAGGAGATCCCACCTGCCCGTGTCCAGGGACGTCTCCCAGTTGAGCCCCCCGACGTTGGTCTCCCAGGAGCGCAGGATCCGCCCGGCGTTGGACACAGTGACGGCATCTGGTGAGGGCAGGGGGCTGAGCACGGCAGGATTTGTGCCCACCCTCCCCCCGGAGCAACCCCAGCACCTCGCCCTTACCCTGCCCATGGATCAGCATCGCATCGATCGTTCCCTCCGCAGTCCCCTTGTCCACGTGGCGCCACACTGGGGGAGAGAGCCCGGGGGAGCAACACTCGGCCCCCAAAGGCATTTCCTCCTGTCATTTTAAGCCCCTCTTCTATTATTTTTAAGCTCCCTTTCTGTTATTTTTAAGCTGTTACTTTTAAGCCCTCTTTCTGTCATTTTTAAGCTGCTATTTTTAAGCCCTCTTTCTATTACTTCTTCACTTTCTGTTACTTTTAAGTACCCTTTCTGTTACTTTTAAGCCCCCTTTCTGTTATTTTTAAGCTCTCTGTTACTTTTAAGCCCTCTTTCTGTCATTTTTAAGCTGCTATTTTTAAGCCCTCTTTCTATTACTTCTTCACTCTCTTTATTTTTAAGCCCTCTTTCTGTCACTTTTAAGCCCCTTTGTGTTGCTTTTCCCCTCCCAGAGCAGCGTGCCCGCCCTGCCCGCTGCCCCTCCCCGCGCCCCCTTCCAGGACCAAACCCCAGCACGCCGTGCCCGCCCCGCACTCACGGATCTCGCCGCTCCGCGAGTTCAGGGCGGCCACCACATTCTCCTCGGTGGCCACCACGAGCTTCTTCGAGCCCTGCGAGGCCTCCAGGGAGGCGAACTTGAGCTTGCCCACGTACTGCTGCCTCCTGTGGGGGCGGAACGGGGCCGGCGGTCAGGCGGGACGCGGCCGGGAGCGGCGCGGGGGCCGGCCCGCGGGGGGGACGGTGCTCACCAGTCGAACTTGCCCACTTGGTCCTCGTAGACGGCGGCGGCCAAAGGCAGGAGGAGGAAAACGAGGAGGAAAAGGAGGAGCGGCGCCGAGAGCGGCCCCGGCCCCGCCGCNGGGGGAATATGGGGGAATATGGGAGGATGGGGATGTGGGAGAATGGGGTGGGGGGGAATATGGAGGAATGGGGATGGGAGTGGGAATGGGAATGGGTTGGGGAAATGGGGATGGGCATGGGAATGGGAACAACCTTATCCCCTGCCCTGGGCCTTTCCCTCACCCATCCTTCATCCCCTTCCCATCCCCGTGTCCGTTCCCATCATCCTGCCCATCCCCTTCCCCATCTTTCATCCCCTTTCCTATGCCACTCCTCTTCCCCATCCTTCATCCCATGCCCATTCCCATCCTCGTTCGCATCCCCTTTCCTGGCCCCTTCTCCCTCCCTTCCCTATCTCCACCCCCTTCTCCAATCCCTCTCCCTTTCCCCACCCCACCCTCACACACTCTCTGCTCCCCATAGTCTCCCTGACCCGGACGCCCCGGAAGGGGCTGGAGGCCAAGCAGGCCCTGATCACGGAGGTGAGTCTGACCCGGGCTCTGGCCCCTGTCCCCCTGTCCCCTTTTCCTTGTCCCCACGCCCACCCCTGTGACGGCTGCCCCGCAGCTCCGGCGCTGTGTGGACACCTACAAGTACATCTTCGTGTTTTCCGTGGCCAACATGAGGAACAACAAGCTCAAGGATGTCCGGAACGCCTGGAAGCACAGCAGGTGGGCACAGGGTAGGGGGTGGAATTCCCAAGGGGTCTGAGCTCCCAGGGCTGACATCCCCCTCCTCCTGCTCCAGGATCTTCTTCGGGAAGAACAAGGTGATGATGGTGGCGCTGGGCCGGGAGCCGAGCAGCGAGTACAAGGAGAACCTGCACAAGGTGGGCACAGGGGGCTGTGCTGGGTGTCCTAAAGCTTCACCTGGCACGGTGGGGAGTGCCCTTCGTGTGCTCCCAGAGCCCTGTGCTCTGCTCTCCACCCCCACAACCCAGCATTCCATCCCTGCTCCAATCCCTGCAATTCCACATCATGCAGTGACGTCCCATGGCGCCATCCTGGGAATGTCTGGAGTGAATCCAGCCGTGTCCTGACACAGAGGGGCTGTTGTGAGCAGAGCTTTGGTAGCTGTGCAGGACTGAGCCCTTGCAGGTGAGTCCCTGGTGCTGCCCAAGCCCTATAGATGCTCCTTTTCCTGCAGGTCAGCAAACACCTGAGAGGGGAGGTCGGGCTCCTCTTCACCAACCGCACCAGGGACGAGGTGGATGAGTAAGTACCTGTCTGGCTCAGCCTTTCTGTTCCCAGCTGGCTATTTCACTTCCCACATGGCCATTTCGGTCCCTGATGCCCCCTTAAAACAGGGATGGTCTCACGGGGCTTTTCCACTCATCTTTCTCAGCCATCCCTGTGACAGTAGGGCAGAATCATGGAATGGTTTGGGCTGGAAGGGATCTCATTCCACCCCCTGCCATGGGCAGGGACACCTTCCACTAGCCCAGGTTGCTCCAAGCCCATCCAACCTGGCCTTGGACACTTCCAGGGATGGGGCAGCCACAGCTTCTCTGGGCAACACAAGGACTTAGGGTGGGCAGTGGCCAAGGGAGGCTGAAACTCTTGTTCCCTGTCCCAGCTGGTTCTCCAAATTCCGAGAGGTGGACTTTGCCCGTGCCGGGAACAAGGCGCCGTACGGGGTGAGCCTGGACACGGGGCCCCTGGAGCAGTTCCCCCACTCCATGGAGCCACAGCTCCGGCAGCTGGGATTGCCCACGGCGCTGAAGAAGGGTACGTGGGGCAGCTGGGAAGGAAGGGCAGCCCCGGGTCTGCCAGCGCAGGGAGGATCTCTTAAGGAGGAGGTTAAATATAGATCTGGAAAAAATCCAATGGACAACATTGTCCTTGTTGGGAGGAGGCTGGAACTCCTGGTGTCCTTCTTGTGCTGTTCTTCCCAAGCTCGTGTCAAAGGATGATTCAAACAACCATCTTTCTCCAGGATACTGTCCTTTTCCAGTGGAAGCAGCTGGCCCTGAGCCATTCAGAAAGATGGGGGGTTTTTAGAGCTGATCTCACCCAGCTCCTTGGGGTGCAGTGATACTGCATAGCAAGCTCCAAGGGGGGTGTTGGAGGGATTCCTGGCTCTGCAGCCCACATTCCAGGGGGTCCCCAGTACTGGGAGCCTCTTCAAGGGGTTTGTTCCTGCAGGGGTGGTGACACTGCTCTCAGATTATGAAGTCTGCAAGGAGGGGGATGTTCTCACCCCTGAACAGGCCCGTGTCCTGGTGAGTAACACAACAGCCCTGCTTCCTGATGCAAAGTAACTCATTAACACAACCCCTGAAACTCAGCAGCAATTATTTTGGCTCCTGCTTTGCTGCACTTCCCACCTGGAAGTGGCCTGGACTGTTTTGCCAGGCTGGACATAGGGACAGTTAAAGCAGGAATGACAGATTTGTGTCTTCTCCCAGAAACTCTTCGGTTACGAGATGGCAGAGTTTAAAGTCACCATCAAATTCGTGTGGAATTCTGAGACAGGAGACTTCCAGAAGCTTGTGGAAGACACAGCAGAGGAGGAGGAAGAGGAGGATGACAATGATGACAGCAACGAGGACTAGCAGAGTGGACACCTGGCGGTTCTACTCTATTTTAGTGACAAAAAGAGGAGGATGTTTCCCTTCTCTGTTTGCACCTGGACAAGGACGATCAGCTCAAATATGCTCTTTGTAAAAAATGACCTATGCTTTTTATATATATATATAAATCTCTATACAAAACTTCAGAGGGTTGCTGCTGCTGCCTGTTACTGTTTGTATAACTTGGGATCTGAGGAAATTCACCTCAAATGTGAAAAATGGGCAGAAAGGGTGGAAATTTAATGTATCTTTGATAGAGATGAGTAGGAAAGGTGCTGAGCGTTTGTTATTTTAAAACAGATATTTACGTCAATCCCTGGAATTTTTTCCCAGGGGGGTGGAACAAGATGAGCTTAAAGGTCTCTTCCAACCCAAACCACCCTGGGATTCTGTGATTCCAAGTCACCAAGTGCTGCCAGCCAGGTTACAGGTACAGGACAGAGATGGGGTCTGCTCTAGATTTTATTCTTGTACATAATTATTTAAGATTTCACATTAAAGCAGAACTGGGGCCTTCACCCCATCAAAGAGCTCATTTTCCTGATCACCTGCAGCTTTAATTACAGTGCTGGGAGGAGCTGAAGTGCTGGGAGGGAGGAACGACTAAGGCACAGCCCGGCACGGCAGGGGTCGTGGATCCTACAAAGCTTCATTAACTCAGGAAAAAATCTCCACCCATTTGCAGGTGGACCAAAGAGCAGGGTGGGAGGTCCCTCCTGGGAGTTTCCAGAGCCTTGTGCTCTGCTCTCCACGCCCCCAGTGTTCTGTCCCTGCCCCAGTCCCTAACGGAAGTAGTTGGGGCAGTCGTGGGCACTCATGTTCCAGGCGGCATCAAACGCCTCCACCACGGCCGGGAGCAGCGGGCCCTCCTCGCTGTAGTTCAGGTTCTGCTCCAGCTGCTCCATGTTGGACATCCCGATGATCACCGCGTCTCCAAGAGAACCCTGGGAAGAGATACGAGGTGCTGCTGCTCTCAACAGAAACCCGGTTCACCTCCCAAGCCTAAGGATTTCCACTGAAGATCATCGAGGATTTTAGACAACGGGCACCACAAGGTTCTGGTCACAAGGCCAGGGCACCTCCAAGTCATGCCAACTCCTCCAAAGCTCCCCAATCCTGCTTTCTGATGGAATACAGGAACATTTGGGGGAGATGGGGAATATAACCAGTCGTTCCCTAGGCCAAGGAAAAGCGAGTGCTGTCCTTGGAAGGAGGCTGAGTGGGTGGGAAGCCACGACCCCAGTAATCAGCACTTAAAATCTTCCACTTCTTCCAGTCCTGAGCACCCAGGATACCACGGGGGACACAGAGCTGGCTCGCTCGGGCAGCCTGGCAGAGTCCACACAGCAGTACTCACTTTGGAATGCCACGATCCCATGGGATACACAGATTAAAGGATAACTACACCCAAATGTCCCTGTTTGTGTGCCAGGACAGCTGCCCAGTGCTGGGGATGGCCAGGCTGAGCTCTCACCTGCAGTTTGGAGTGGTTGTAGAGCCAGCGCAGCGCGGCCGAGGCCAGGCTGGGTGGGTTGGAGCCATAAGCCTCTTTCAGAGCCTTTTCTACTAGGGCAATCCCCTCAAAATTGTGTTTTTTCCAGTACCTGCATGAAAAGAAATCACTCTTAATGCCTTCGAGACCTCTAGTGAGGAGGGGTACATCTATATTCCAACCAAAAGGAAGTCTCATACAACTCTTTACGGCCTCTGAGGACTTCTGCAATCTCCCCTGCAAGTCACGGGGAAGCTGAGCCTAAAAACCACCCTGCAGAGCTCAACCACGTGCCACGGCCCCAACCATGTGTGCTGATGTAATCCCTGCACAAACTTTGGTCAATTCTCCTTCCTCTCAGCTGATGATTAGTGTGGTTTGTCAATGCAGCCATTCCTGGTCTGGCAGCCCCAAACATACCTGTCCCTGTAGGCCTGAGCCCAGTCATTCCCAAAAAATCTCCCCGTGGGCTGGCGTGTGTCTTTGTCCTCGTACTTGTACTTGCCAGTCAGGAGCCCTCCTGCAAAGGGCAGCAGCAGGTTTAGGGCTGGGCTGGCTCTGCACAGCACCCATTTTCAGTGGGTTTGCTCCCAAAGCCTGGGTTTGCTCCCAAAGCCTGGCCTTGCCACCCACTGTACCTGCCAGGGGGTTGTAGGCGTAGAACCGCAGCCCGAAGTGCCTCAGGCAGGGGAAGAGCTCGGCCTCCACCTGGCGCGTGGTCGCGTTGTACATACCCTGCACCAAAGTGGGGAGACAGCTTCAAACACCAGCTCAGGGCACAGCACCAGCCTTTTCCCACCTTTCCCTGACAACTCCCATCCAGAAAAGAGGCTTCAGGTCACCCAGGGTGATGTTTTGCTAAGGGACACATTCATTGAAGGACTGCGAGTTATGAAAAAATTAAGTTCCGCATCAGGGGAGTCACTGACTCAGCAACAAACTCACACTCCAGTGTTTCTGAGCAGTGACCTTGTTCAGCTTCCTGATCATGTGTGTCCTGAAAGGACATGGAAAGGGTGGTCAGGCACTGGAAGGGGCTGCCCAGGAGGTTTGGAGTCCCCACCTCTGGAGATGTCCAAGGAACGACTGGACTTGGCACTCAGAGCTCTGGGCTGGGGGACATGACGGGGATTGAGCACAGCATGGACTCGGTGACCTTGGAGAGCTTCTCCAGCCTCAGTGATCCTGACTTCCAGACTAACTGCAGCAGATTCCTTCTCTTGTTTATATCTGGCACACTGGAGGTTGGTAGGAGATTTGGGACCCCCAAATCTGAGGTATTTCCCCACAGCAACACCTCACCTGGTACACAGTTGGCATCACCCAGTTGTTGTACTTGCAGATGGTGCAGATTTCTGCCACCTCCCACGCTGCATAGTTTGACAGACCAAGTTCTTTAAACTTTCCCTGCAGAGGAATAAAAGGGAAATTAAGTTCCAGTGCTTAAAAGTTCATTTGGATCCAGACAGTGCAAGATGCGTGGAGTGAAAAGGAGTCACCAGAGTGCTCATCCCTGTCCACCTTTTCCAATAAACTATGAGGACCGGACAAAAATATTTCCCATTTTCTGCTCATTTGGAATTCACCCCCTCGAATTTAAGTGGCATAGTCAGATGAATGCAACGCAAGAATTCTTCACCCATTACCAGCACTAATCCTAACCCAGTCAGTCAACAGGGCTGGAAGCAAAGTTCAGATGTTCCAACGCTTCCAGGAGCTGTCGGGAACAAAGTGCACCACGTGAGCACCCCACGGAGTGGAGTGGCACCTGCTCAGCTCTGCCCTGGGCTCTGTCTCCCCTTCGGAGTGTTGCACAAACCCAGCGCTGCAGTGGGCACAACAAGTGGGGTTAAAAAAGAAAGTGGTGGGAAGGAGGGAATCAAGGATCGTCCAGGCTTGGACTCTCCACTTTACTTCTTTGTGCAGCTCGTTGCAGGCACGCAGAGTCTCCTCCACCGGCGTCCCGTGGTCAGGAGCGTGGAGGTAGAAGAGCTCCACGCTGGTCCTCTTCAGCCTCTCCAGGGACGTGTCCAGCTGGGAGCGCACGCTCTCCGGCTTCAGCGTCTTCCCATCCCACGGGTTGGCCTTGGTGGCCACTTCCACTGGCAGGGAAAGAAGGAATGAGCAAGGAATTTCCACCTTTAGGAGGAAAATGGGGATAAGGGGCATAAACCAAGTGTTCGAGGCGTTTCAGGGAAGGTCCCTCTCCCTGTCCTCAGGGATGGAGCCAGCCTGGCAGGGAGACCATTCTCAGGGAACAAGGACTGAGGCAAGTCCCTTCTCAGGGAACAGGCCCAGGGAAGTCCTGTCTCCTCAGGGGCAGTGTCAGCCTGGCAGGGGACACCCTTTGCCTCAGGGAAGACCCTTCTCTTCCGAAAAGGGACCCAGGAATTCCTTTCTCCTCAGGAAACGGGGAAATCCCTTCTCCTCAAGGACAGCATTAGCCTGGCAAGGACAGAGACCCTTCTCCTCAGGGAAGACCCTTCTCAGAGAAGGCCCTTCTCCTTATGGAAGACCCTTTTCCTCAGGGAAGACCCTTCTTTCCTTAGGGAAGATCTGTTTCCTCAGGGAAGACCCTTTTTTCCTCAGGGAAATCCCTTGTCCTCAGAGAAGACCCTTCTCCTTATGGAAGATCCTTTTCCTCAGGGAAGACCCTTTTCCAGGGAAGACTCTTCTCAGGGAAGATCACTTTCCTCAGGGAAGACCCTTTTTTCCTCACGGAAGACCCTTTTCTTTATGGAAGACCCTTCTCCTCAGGGAAGACCCTTTTCCTCAGGGAAGATCCTTTTCCTCAGGGAAGATCCTTCTCAGGGAAGACCCTTCTCCTCAGGGAAGACCCTTTTCCTCAGGGAAGACCCTTTTCCTTATGGAAGACCCTTCTCCTCAGGGAAGACCCCTTTTCCTCAGGGAAGATCCTTCTCAGGGAAGACCCTTCTCCTCAGGGAAGACCCCTTTTCCTTATGGAAGACCCCTTTCCCTCAGAGAAGACCCTTTCCCTCAGAGAAGACCCTTTCCCTCAGGGAAGACCCCTCTCCCCACACAACGCCCCCCGGCAGCCCCTTCCCCTCAGGGCCCGCCCCACCGCAGCCGTACCGGGCTCGGCGCCCCGCTCCAGCAGCTCGCCCAGGATGCGCTCGGACTCGCCGCCCGCGTACATGAAGGCGGTGTCGAGCAGGCGGTGCCGGCGGCGCAGGAAGGCCCGCAGCAGCTCGGCGCTCGCCGCCGGCCCGGCCCGCCG
>VWZF01004063.1:49494-65122 GCA_013396755.1 Sclerurus mexicanus | reverse complement strand
GACCGTGTGGGGCCGGGGGTGAGGGACTGACCGTGTGGGACTGACCGTGTGGGGCCGGGGGTGAGGGCCGAGCCCTGTGAGGCGGCGGTGAGGGACGGGCTGTGAAGGACCGGGGGTGTGGGACAACGATGGGGGAGCGGGAGTGAGAGACCGGCCGTGTGGGACAGCGGGGTGGGACCGGCCTGAGGGACCGGCCGGAGGGGAGGGGGGGACGAAGAAGCGGCCCTGAGGGACAGCGGTGTGCGACAGCCTTGAGGGACCGGGGCTGAGGGACAGCCGGGGCCCGGGGACGAGGGCAGGACACGGCCAGCGCCCCGAGGTTCCAGAGAAGAGCGGTAATTCCGGGGACAGTCACGGCGAGGGAGCGCCCGGCGCTGCGGGGCCGCTCCGTGGAGCGCTGAGTGCTCTTCCTTCTTCTCACCGCGGGTTTGTTTTTTCTTCTTTCTCTTGTTTCTTTTTTCGCAAGTTTTCTCCTTCTCGTCCCTCCTTCGCCCCCCCTTCTTTTCTTTTTCTTCTCTTTTTTCTTTTTCTTCTTTTTTTCCTTTCAGTCATTTCCTTTTTCTCTCTTTTTTCTCCTTTCTTTCCTCATTTTTCCTTCTTTTTCTCTCTTTTCTCTTCTTTTTTCTTCTTTCTTTCCTCATTTTTCCTTCTTTTTTCTCTCTTTTCACCTCTTTTTTCTCTTCTTTTTTCTTCCTCTCTTTCCTTCTTTTTTTCCCTCTTTTTTTCCTTTTCTTCTCTTTTTTTTTTCTCTTTTCCCCATTTCCCCCCATCTCATTTCTTCACCTTTATTTCTTCTTTAATTTCTCCTGTTTCTCCTTTGAGGCCAAACCCTTCCAGGCTGAGGACCTTCCTATTCATCTCATCCCACCCCACAGCTGCAGAATTAGGGCCCATAAAGGTGTATTATCCACTAACGATCCTTTTTCCAACACGAGCCCCAACCCTGTTCCTCCTCCAGATCTGTTTTTCCCCAGCATTACTAATGTATTTTCCCATGTTATTCCTCTCTCCCCGGCGTTGTCCCAGCAGTTTCCCTGCGGGTCACTGACCTCCCTGGGCCATGGCTGCGCGCCGCTGGGGGGGTGTCCCCTTTGGGAATCTCTCCGAGTGTCCCAACGGCTCCCGCTGGATCATGGATGTGTTCCACGAGTGTGCCCAGGACAGCCGGGACATCTCCAGCATCATTCTGGGGCTGCTCTCCATCTTCTGCTTCGCAGCCGCCTCCTTCCCGTGAGTACCAGCCCAAATCCCGGCCCCTGGGACAGCAAAAACCAGCCTGCGAGCACGAGGAGCCTGGATTGTTAAATCCACCCCTGAGAAGCTTGGAGAATTTAGGATAAGCAGGAGGAGAGGAGCAGGCAGCACAGCCCCAAAGCCTTGGTTGTTGTCTTGCTGTTGTTGCTGAGCTTGGCAGCAGGAATATCCCACGTAAGCCAACTGCAATGTGGTCAGGGCAGGTCATACTGGGGATGGAATGTTTCCAGGAGCATTGTGCCTCTTGGAAGTGCTGAGACAAGCATGGCAGAGAGAGATGTGGGGAGTCATGCTCTGTCTTGATTGCTTTGTAACCAGAGGGGAGGATCCTGCAACTGAGGCTTCTCCTCACTCCCTGCTGCCCCAGGGTTTGGGCCCAACGAGCACCAGTGAGCCTGAGGAGTTCTGACTGGGACCAGTTTGCAGGGGAGCATATGGATGTGCTAGGGGCAATCCCTGCTTTTCCTCTCCTGAGTTCTTTGGGATCAACAGAGAACCCTGGGGATGATTCCCAGGTAGTGCTGAACCAGTCAGGGACTGTGTTTGTGTCTCTGCCCAATTCTCTGCAGGCAGTTTTACCAAGCCTGCAAAACAGGCATCATGGACCGGGCTCTCTCCATATACTTCCTGCTGGGATGGCTGGGAGGAGACCTCCTAAACCTCATCGGTTCCTTCCTGGCTGATCAGTTGCCCCTGCAGGTAACAAATCCCTGGGGCTGGGCTGGCTCTCAAACATCCGGAGCTCCAGGGAGGAGGGATGGGTTGGGACCTGCTTAATCCAGCACTGGGAACCAAAAAGCCTGGGATGCTCCTTTCTCCTCCCCCAGGGATGCTCCTTTCTTCCCTGCTAGGGATGCTTCCTTCTCTCCACTTGGGGTTGCTCCCTTCTCTCCCAGGCATGCTCCCTCTTCCTCCCTGGGGCTGCTCCTTTCTTCCCCTTCCAGGGTTGCTCCATCTTCCCTCTCCTGGGACTGTGCCCATCTTCTCCCCTGGGAATGCTCCCTTCTCCTCAGTGCTGGTCCCTCTTTTCCCCTGACAGTTGCTGCCTTCTCCCACTCTGAGGTTGTTCCCTTACTTCCTTCAGGGTTGCTCCTTTCTCCCTCCCCAGGGTTGCTCCCTTCCCCTCCAGGGATGTTCCCTTCTTCCCTCGGGGTTGCTCCTTTTTTCTCCTCAGGGTTGCTTCCTCTTTCTCCCCCACCGAGGACACTCCCCCATCCCAGGACACTCCCTTCTCTCCCAGGGCCGTTGGCTCATCCCAGCCACCCCGTGGCTCCCTCCCGCAGGTTTACACAGCTGTTTATTACGTGCTGGCCGACCTGGTGATGCTCTCGCTCTACTGCTACTACAGGGTGAAGAACAGGGCTGGAAGATGTGAGTTGGGGCACGAGGGTGGGGGTCTGCGCTCCCCTTGGATGGCTTGTCCCTGTCTGCAGAGCTGGGAGGGGAGGGAATCCCCGGGGAGATTCCAGGGGCGGAGATGCTTTGCAGACTCATTGATGTGGCTGTTTGATGCCACTTGCTGCTTGCTGGGTTTTTTTCCCCTTGGATAATTGGAGCTCTGCAGACCCTGCAAACCCCCACACGGTGCCCAGGCTGAAAATAAACTCCCGTGAGTTGCACTGGGCATAGAAATAAATTCTTTTCCCACTGTTAGGTGGTGACTCCACTCTGGAGCTGGAAACTCAGGCCAGGGCTAAGTCAGGGGAAGTTTTCTGGTTTGGGGTCAGAACTCCAGCCTTGATGTGATGGGGAAGTTCATCCCTGTTCAGCTGGAGTGAAAAGGGAACCTGGGCAGCCCTTGCAAGGTTTAAACAGGCAGAGCAAACACAGCAAATCCACTTTCCAGCACTGCAGCTTTGTGAGCTCCAAACAGGCATCTGGGGGCAGGGATAGCTTTAACTTATTAAAGACATGTAAACTTACTAAACCAATTGATATTTGGTCCATCAGCTATGTAGTTTTGTTAAGAGAGAACCTGTTTACTGCTTATAATCACTAAATAGTTAATAATAATAATAATAAATAAGCTGAAGCATGTCTTGCTCTGGCAGGGATTTGAGCTGTTGTGAGTCAAGACAGTGAAATCCTCTAGGGGGGTGATTTTTAAGAGCTCTAAACCCAAAGAAACCAAGATAGGAGCAGTTTCCTGCCTGATAAGGTACAAATTGACCACATCACTGGGAGATAAATCCCCCACAGCAGCCTTACCCAGTCCCTGGGTGAGGTGGAGATAAGGGTTTCTTTAGGCAGAGAGGGGTCCTGGCACCCTTGAGGCTGTTGGGGGTTGATGGGATTCTCCCTAACCAGGCTCTCCTTGATTCCCTGCAGTCACTGCCCCAATCAATGCAGCCTTTGTGTTCCTCTCCATGGGGATGGTGTCCACCCTCTCCCTCCTGGGCAGTGGTGCCACCACCGAGGGCCCAGGCACCTTCAGAGGGAGGTCCCTGCTGGCAGTTCCCATGGATGATCCTGGATCAAAGGTGAGCCAGGTCCTAAGTCTGGGTGATGGGATACAGAAGATCTGGGTGGGCATGTCCTGCTGGATGGTGTGATCCCACCCAGGAGTCCCAGAAAACACCACATATTTTGGGGTTGGGGACTTCTCTGTTCCTCTTTTAGGAGCAAATTGTTCTCCAGGGTGTTACAGTCATGGAAGGTGACACTGGAAAGAGAACTTCAAGGATTGCTCCAAAATTCAGGGACAGTTTGCTGCAGGATTTCAGGGCCTGCTCAAGTGTCAGCAAACTTAACATTTCCCACATGTCTGTTTGCAAATGGGCATTATTTCAGGGAGCTGCATGGGATGGACATTCTCTAAAAAAAATGTGGTATTTAAACTACCTTCACTCACATTAAACCGCAGCCATAAAGAATGACTGTTTTCAGGAATTTTGAGACTTTGTCCCTCTTATTCTTTTTCCCAATTATCCACAATATAAATATTATTGACAAGCCAGCAAGCAAGTGCAGCAAAGTAACTCATCTGGCTGCAGTAAAAGGAGGTTTGCAGAAGAGTTTTGCACTGGCAATAGTAAAGGACCTCTCCAAGCCATGAAAATAAACCCCACAATTCCAAATAGAAGACCTTGAGCTAGGCAACATGTTTTCCTAGGGTAAAACAAAACATAATTATCAGTTGTAATTACCACAGGAGCTCTGAGAGGAGGGAGAGCTGGGCAGATCAGAGGCTGGGCTTGGGGGCCACGCTGTGGGTGCTGAGCCTGTCTGAGAACCAGGGGCTGCTCCTTCCCCTTCCTTCCAGCCTTTCACCAGGAATGAGATCATTGGATTCGCCATCGGCTCCGTGTCCTCCGTGCTGTACCTGTGCTCCCGAGTGCCCCAGATCCACACCAACGTGAGTGCCCACCCCTGGGCACCCCTGGCGTGTCACACCCAAGGGCGCTGGGGGGATCCTCTTTCTCCTCTTGCTCAAAGGTCCCAGGATCCTGTCTCTGATCATTTCATACGGGCGGCTTTTCTGTATTTCTGGTCCAAAACCTGATTTGTTTTTCTCCCTTCCCTTTAACATACCAATATTTTGAGGGTATGGCTTTCATTTTGTCTTATTTACAAGTAAAAGGGGAACTAAAGGGCTCTTGGCACTGAGTCACCACCTTTTTTCTTCTCTTTTTTTTGGGGTGAGGATGATTAATACCACTTTATTTAGGAGAGCTGCACGCAAGCTGCTCTCCTTGTCCCCTCTTTTCCCAGTACAAGAGGAAATCCACCACTGGGGTCTCCTACTCCCTCTTTGCCCTGGTGATGCTGGGCAATTCCCTCTACGGCCTCAGTGTCCTCCTGAAGAACCCTGAGCCGGGCCAAGGCGAAGGTGACTACGTCCTGCACCACCTGCCCTGGCTGGTGGGCAGCCTGGGGGTCCTTTCCCTCGATGTGCTTGTATCCTTTTCCTGCCAGAACTTCCCTCTGGGATCACATCCCACCGACAGGGCTTTGCAGGGAGGGACCCTGTGCTGGAACAGGGTTAGGCAGGAGAAGGGGGGCTTGGTGCTACTCGGGGGTTGCTCACCCAGCGGCAGGTGAGCAATTTGTGGTGTGGCAGCAGCTGAAAGGCTTCAGCCCTATGTTGGCACGAAGCTCCCTGTCCTGTCCCCACCCCTGCTGGCACAACTGGCCTTTGTGGGGGTGGTGAGAGCCAGCTGGTGGTGGCACAGAGCCACCCCTGGGTGCCTGAGCAGCCTTAACCCCTCCTCAGATCTCCTTGCAGTTCCTCGCCTACCGGAAAGGAAGAGCCGGTCCCCACGAGGAGAGGGATGCTCTCCTTGGAGAGCAGGGGGACAGCCCGGAGAGCTGACAGAGGGCCCTGCCTGCAGTGAGAGGAGGAGGATGCAGATGAGGAGAGTGGCCTTAACACCGGGCAAAGCTGCCCCTCCCTCCCGGTGGCTCCGGGGAGAAGGGACAACTCGTGCTGCCAAAGCAGTGGCCAAGGATGCTGCAGTTTGGACTCGTGCCTCTGATACCAGTGACGCTGCTGGGATAAAAGGGAATTACTCGATACCTCAGTTGCTCTTTGCTGCTCTGCTGCCCCGCAGCTGGGCCCGGCCGCTGCTGTGTCTCTGCGGGGAGAGCTGGAGCTTCCTCGGTGCTCCCGAACGAGGGAGGAGCCCGAGCGGGGAGGGGACGGGGTGACCGGCCTGCCGGGGACACTGCACCGCCCTGGGCCTCTCGGCTCCACCGCGGGCTCCTTCTGGAACACACGCAGCGCCTGCATCCGGCGGGGACGGAGCAGCTCAGCCGGAGTGTTCCTCGCACACCCCTGGGTTCATTCTCGTGCCTTACCCACCTATAAAACCTCCTTCCCCACGTGCCTCCTTTGGTTTCGTTCTGCCAGTTTACCTGACAGCTCCTGCCTCTTGCTGACCCTCCTTGGCCCATTTTCTCATTTTTTGCCTCACCGATGTTTTAATTACATGGATTCCTTGGAGGAGTCACTCCACCTCTGTTAGCCGTGGAAGAGCTGCCTCTGCCCGCTCTGGACTTCGGTCCTGCCCTCTCTCCTTGATGAATTTATCCCCAACCTGATGTGTTTATCCCCAGCACTGATGACTTTACACCCCTGTCAAGGCCCTGCACAGGAGTGCGGTGGCTCCCTGCCCACGGAGGGACTGGAAGCACCGGTGGGTTGGGAAAAGCCGGAGGAGAGAGTGGAGGTGGAGCCACACCAAGGATCAGCCCAACACTCCCGGCTCCCTCCGAGGATGAGCTGGGGCTGAGCAGCTCCATCTCTCCAGGAAAGCGAGAGGAAAAGCAACCAAAGCTTGCAGGCCTTTCAGGGGAAACTAACACAGCTTGTCCTTCCTTTTGTCACTGGCAGCGCTTCTTTTTGCTTCCCTTTTCCCCTTCCAGTCACCTTCCTGACACCCCGTGTTGTGCTCCATTATCGTTCCCCAGCACATCCCATGACATTTGTCCTTCCTCTGTTTTGTCCCCATCCTGGAGCCAGCAGGATTTCCTCTCCTGCCTTTCCCTAGGAGTTACAGAAGAACAATTCCTATCCAGTACTCATCCAAACCATGAGCAAATCCCTCATCTCTGCCATGTCCAACACTAAATAATTGCCATGTCCTTCCTAACCAGGGGCTTTCTTAAAGCTGGACAAAGAACCTCCAGCATATGGAGGAAAACACTACGTATAGATCTCATTTGCCCCTCGGGTGGATCCAAATACACCTGCTGGACATTGCTGGGTGCTGGAGCATCAATCCCAGCACCTCAGCAGGGCCCGGGGAGAGCAGCACCCTTCCTTCAAAACAACCACATTCCAGCTCCTCTGGATGTGGGACAAAAACCAAACCCCCAACAAATAATATTTATTATTTATAATAATAAATAAATAGTAAAACCAAACCCCTGCAAGGAAGGGAGGAGAAGCAAGGACACCAACCACACACACACAATTCTTCCTGGGATTTTTTTTATTTTTATTGTTTTAGTCTTTTTTTTCTTTTTTTTTCCTTTTTTCCATTTTTTAGTATGGAGGCTCAAGTATCAGATGTAGATTCAATTTAAGCTTTACAAAAAAAACCAAAAAATCAAAACAAAAACCCCTTTTGCATTCCATAAAAATTGACAGAAAAGCGCCTTGGAACCAGAAAAGAAAGAAGAACTTTTCAGCAGGTCTCCAAATCACCATCTCCTGCACATCTGGGTGAGTCACATCAGACAATCAATCCCAAGGAACACCCTCTCTTCCCTCCCTCCCACCAGCCAGCCCCTGGGCCCGGCCCCCAAACATACGTGGAATAGANGGGGGAGAGCAGAATGTGGTGCAAAGTAGGCCTCAGAGACTGAAAAAGTTTGTACAGCTTTATTCATGGGGACGGGATGGCGCTGCGTGGAGAGTGCTGGATGCGATCGTGACGTGAGGAACAGAAAAGGGCACGGGGGGATGAGTTCTCTACCAAAGGAATCTAACGAGTGCATGGCATGGCTGGTTAGCATTTTAACTTTGCTGCTTCCTCTTCAAAGCCTCCACCAGGTCGTTTTTAAGAGCTTCTTGTTTTGATTTGTCTGCAAAAGTCTGCACAGACCTGCGGGGAAGAAGGAGAGGTGGGTCAGCCGGAGGGGAGGGCTTGGGAGGCAGGAGGGAGGAGAAGCAGCTCAGCCCAGGCCAGAGGGACCACGGGGAGCAGAGGGCAGCGAACGCTCAGTGAGGACACCGAAGCAAAACTCACTCCAGCAGGGACGGCACCAAAGGCTCCCGGCAGCTCCAGCGGCTGGGGGAGACTCCCCACGGTTTCTGTTACACAAGAGCCCCCGCGTCCCACCAGCCAAGGGTTAGTGCTCCTGCCCTCCCAGAATCCAGGGAAACGCAGCCTCCACCAGGACAGGGAAGGGCCGGGGAGCCCCCGCCCCTCCTGCGGACTCTTCTCCCGGGGTGGAGCCGCAGAACTGCCCCCGGGCTTTGCTCTGCTGGGAAAAGCAGCCGGAGGTTCTGGGCTCAAATTTGCCTGGTTTTGTACCTCCCCCAAGTAACGAGGGATCAAAGCAGCTGAAGGAGAACAGAGATACTGTCACCAGGTAATCGCAGAGGTTCCCTTTGGACACACGTACAGAGGAGCTCCAGGAGTGCCCTGGGATCAGTGCCCTGTGAGGTGGCTGCGGAGGAACCTCCCATTCCCATGGGACAGGAAGAAATTGCCACTTTTCAAACGGACTCTCTTAAACGTGATCATTGATAGAACGGCAAGACCAGACTTTTCCAGAGCTGCTACCAGGGAGAAGTGGTAGGATCCAGGTTGGTGGGAGATTTCCCCACCTAGACCATCTTTCACAGCCTTTTTCAGTCCTCAGTACTTGGNTTTTTTTTTTTTCTTTTTTTCCAGTTCTTCCTCTTTCACACACCACAGTATTTAATAAATTTTTGTTTTACATTTTTTACACCAATGTAACAAAAGGCAGGAGGGGAGGGGGGCGAGGGAGGAAAAGACAAACGATGATCCGTGGTGATGCGTATAAACGGGGGNAGGGACGGCACCAAAGGCTCCCGGCAGCTCCAGCGGCTGGGGGAGACTCCCCACGGTTTCTGTTACACAAGAGCCCCCGCGTCCCACCAGCCAAGGGTTAGTGCTCCTGCCCTCCCAGAATCCAGGGAAACGCAGCCTCCACCAGGACAGGGAAGGGCCGGGGAGCCCCCGCCCCTCCTGCGGACTCTTCTCCCGGGGTGGAGCCGCAGAACTGCCCCCGGGCTTTGCTCTGCTGGGAAAAGCAGCCGGAGGTTCTGGGCTCAAATTTGCCTGGTTTTGTACCTCCCCCAAGTAACGAGGGATCAAAGCAGCTGAAGGAGAACAGAGATACTGTCACCAGGTAATCGCAGAGGTTCCCTTTGGACACACGTACAGAGGAGCTCCAGGAGTGCCCTGGGATCAGTGCCCTGTGAGGTGGCTGCGGAGGAACCTCCCATTCCCATGGGACAGGAAGAAATTGCCACTTTTCAAACGGACTCTCTTAAACGTGATCATTGATAGAACGGCAAGACCAGACTTTTCCAGAGCTGCTACCAGGGAGAAGTGGTAGGATCCAGGTTGGTGGGAGATTTCCCCACCTAGACCATCTTTCACAGCCTTTTTCAGTCCTCAGTACTTGGGAGAGTGGGAGATGTCCCTGCCCATGACAGGGGGTTGGAACTGGATGAGCTTTAGGGTCCCTTCCAACCCAAACCAGGCTGGGATTGTATGATTCAAAGCCTGATTTTCCCTGGCTGCTGGCTCCTGTAAACAGGGCTGCTCGTGGTGGACGTTTTCCTACCATTTTTATAACAGTATTTCCATTCTCTTGTCTCTGGAGACTTCTGCTGCTTTAATAAAAACATATACATTTGATGTTTGCATTTGTCAGAAGCTGAAGAAGTGGTTCTTGGCCATTATCAACAAACAGTGAGTTTTACCCTTGCTCAGCTTATTGTGTTTAGAACAAGGTCTGTAACTGGTCAGGAGTTGCAGTGGGAGGTTAAGGTGGCCCAGGTTAGTCACAGCCCGGTGTCCTCGACAGCCAGAGCTGCAGAGCAAAGGAGAGCACAGGAACAAATCCTGTGAGGGCTGGGGATGCTTCACGGAGCTCCAGGGGAACTCAAATCCGCCAGGCAGAGAGGGGATGAGCGTGTGAGGGAGCTCTGAACTCGAGGGAAGCACCAGCTGGGGGTTCTTCCCAACTGTGAGACTCCCAAGACTTCCTGCAGGGAGCACACTCAGATTTCAGGGAGTTCCTTCCTGGAAGTGGAGGGCACAGCTGTAAAATGCTGCCGGTGCCCACGGGGCAGAGGCCCCGGGCTCCTGGATCCAATCAGCCCAACCAACCCACCACCGCTCCGGCTGTACAGGCCCTCGTGCTCCTTTCCAGCTCCCAAGGCAGAGCGCAGAGTGCTCAATCCTGGCCCAATTCCCAGCGTGAGGCTCCAGCACTGGGGAGGAACGGAACCCCCAGCGTTATCCGGCCCTCCTGAGACACACCCCGCGGGCGGGATTAGGGGTTAGTTCTGTCCCGTCACCATGCAGGGCTGGGCTGGGTGAGTCCTGGTTTAGTGCTGCTCTCACACCCACCGGCAGCCAGGGGTACCTGCGTTGCTTAGTTATCAGGCTGGATGTAGATCTGGCGCTGGGTCAACACTTGAGAGAGTTCCCTCTGCAACTGCTTATACTTTTGGTTGTCGGGAATAGCATCGATAGATCTACAGAGAGCAGTGGGAAACCAGGGAGCAAACAGGGAAAAGAACAGTCAGAAGAACTCAGGAACACAGAGCTGGGATTCTGGAAAGCGCCAGGGAAGGAGGAGTGTGAGCACACAGGGCAGGAGGAGCAGGGAAAGGGTCCACAGTGCCAGGACTCTGTGAGGGATGGCAGACACGGCAGAGAGAGGCGATTCCAGCAGCTGAAGGCAACGTTCACAGGGAAGAAGATTCCATGAGTGTTCCTTGGACAGGCAGTGGCTGTTCCCTGGCTAAACCCTGCCCAGCACAAAGGGAAAGGGGCCCGTTCCCATTGCAGCCGCCCCTGCAGATCCCACCGCTCCCCTGCCCGTGGGATCAGCACCATTCCAGGATCTCCCTCCACACCCGGGGCTGGGGGAGAACAGCAACGCTCCTCGTGTGCCATCTGTTCTTCCTGCATCACCCCTCTGTGCTGGGAGATCTCTGCACTCCAAGTTTGGCATCTCAGCTCTGTGCTTTCCCCTGAGAGCAGCAGAACGACCAGCTGGGCATTTCTGTGTCAAACTCCTGGCCACGAATGGGCAGGGGCTGGAAAGAACAGCCCAGTTTCCCCACAGAAAGGGGATTTATTCTCTTGCTCTGTTCCAGTGCCCTGTATTTTGACCAGTTTTTGAGGGAAAAGACAGCATTTAAACTGAAGTCTAGTTACCACAAACTCACATCGTGACTTAGTTCTGGGATTGTTTTTAAGAACAGCAGAAAGAGAGGTCAGAATTGAAGTCCAACTTGTAGAACTGTGAAAAATAAAACCCCTAATTCAAAATAATCCTGAAATACAAGTCTTGTTAGTTGGGCTGTTTTCCTGCTGGAGGGGGAACGAGGGATTAAATCATTGCCTCAGGTTTCTCTAGTTGAAATGTCCCCTGAACTCCACACAACAAAAAGTATTCCAAAGCACAGGGAGGGGCAACGAGCACATCACAGGGGTGGGAAGGGGGTCCCACTCCCAGCTGGGGTTCCCTTACCTCAGCCCATTGACGATGTCCTTCGTTTTTCCAAAATAAATCTCATTCAGTGTACTTCTGATTTTGTTTTCCATGTCCTGGGGAGAGAGAAGAAACCAGACCCTCAGTCCCAGCAGCTGTTTCTCCAGGAACGGAGCAGCACCTGCCCCACACCCCCTACCCAGGTCCAGCCTGGTGTGTTCCTCATTTAGATGCTCCCCAAACACACTCTGGCCCAACCTCTGCTCCAATCAAAGAAATAAAGGCTTTATTCCCCTTCTCTCCTCCCAGTTAAGCACTCCAGGCCGTGGGATGTCTCTCTGCACCACGAGAGGGCAGTTTCTCTCCAGCTATCCACGTTCTGCACAGGAGGAAAATGCATCCCCATCCCAACCTTCCCCTGGAATTCCCTGGGACTCTGAACGGGCTCCCAGTGCCGAGTCAGTCACTGGGGACAACCAGGAGTCAAGAGTTTCGTGCTTCTGGGTCCCCTCAAATTTCATCCTGTTCTTTAAAGCTGCGGGGCAGAGTCTGGGAAGGAAATCTAAGCAGCAATTCTTCGTTAGGTCGCTTTCACTCCAGCAAAAAACCTAAGAAAAGGGATCCCAAAAGCAGCAGCTGCTTTTCTTTAGTTCCCCAGTTCCCTGACAATGCATTGCAGCCTATTCCAGTTGAGAATTTCCTCCTGTCTGCCCACAGGGGCTCTGACAATCCAGGCAAGCAGAACACCCCCATACAGCAGAGTGCAGGGAATCAAAGTGGTGCTGCACCTCCTGGGCAGCCTCACCCTCATGCTGAGGGTCCTTCCAGGACTGGCAGCTCCCATAAAATCCAGCACTAAACCCAATTCCAGGGAATTTCACAAGCACCTGATACACACTGACCTTTCAGTTCAAGGGACAGCTGTGTGTAACAACCTGGATTGAAATAATCCTGCCCCAAAGTGACTACAAAAGCAAATGTGGGGGCAGAAATGTATTTATTACTGAGTTCTGAGGAAAGGAACTCTTATTTTCCAGGACTATTATTGCTGTGCTGAGGAGCAAAGGACAGAGGGGTGGCTTTGTACCCCCAAATGATTCTGGGAGGAGCACTGAGCCATCACACACCAAGCAACTGTCACAATGGGAATAAATAATATTTTTAAATGAAAACCCCTCCCAAATTTGTAGATATGGAGCCGAATTTGGGCAGAAGCAGCTGCAGCAGGAGCTGCTGCTCCCAGCACTCACCTCTACCAGGCGGCCGATGTTGGCTATGTGGGGAGAGGAGTCACTCACAGTCTCATCCTTCTCCATCTGCAAAGGGAAGACACAGAGCCATCAAACCCACAGAAATCCGAGGGGAGAGCGTGGCAGCGCCCAGCTGGGGTGGGAGGAAGGGGGGCTCCAACCCCTGCTCTTGTGCAAACAGCACAGGAACCTGCTGAGACGCTCCCAGCACTCGCCAGGGGCACGTCTGGGGCCAGAACTGCAGAGTCCTAAAAGCAGGACTTGGGATAAAACCCCCCAGACAGTAGGAATTGTGCCCTTTGCAGCAGGAATTGTGCCCTTTGCAGCAGGAATCCCGAGCTGGATGAACTCAGGTGCAGGATGACACCAGTGCAGTACCAGAACAGGAGACGGGTCCATGAAAGAGGTGAGACTCTTCATCCCTAAGATCCAAAAATGGGAGCTGGCACTGCAACTCTGGCTTTGCTCCCCCTGCCTCTGCCCCACGGGATGCCCACCCCGAGCTGTGCTGAGGAGGAGCCCACCCTGCCCAGTTCCTGAAGTGGGAACTGTGGCCGAGACAGGGACAAGGTGCTGAGCAACAAACACCAGCCCCAGAAACCTCAACTGACACAAGAGGTGCTGAGACGGCACGAAAACCAAGCTGGGAGAAAACTGCAGGGGGAGGAAGAGTCTTCAAAGGGTTTCACTAATCCCACTGAATTCCCTTATCCATCTGTTCCCATCCCTCCCTCAGGGGAGAGTTTAAAAGGCTGGGCCAGCCACAGGTTTAGTCAACCAAGCCAAGTCTGTGACAGGCCTGGGGAAGCTGGAATGGAGCTGGAACCCCGAGGGTGGGAGAGAACCCGGAGGGGGGGCAGGAGGAGCACCAGGATGTTTAATTTTGCCTTTAGGTTGCAGTCAGATGGTCCCCGTGGAATGGGGACACTGCCTGGAGGAGGGATCCAGCTGCAGTGGGGGGAGAGTGCAAACCTGGACTACACAAACACTTTTACACATCATGGGGAGTTTGGAACTATCAGCAAATCCCCCAAATCCGGGGCTGGCAGCGGGTCAGCCCCTTCCACGGGCTCCCTGCTGGGGCTGCTCCACACCTGGGAAGAAGCAGAACCTGAAAACAGAATTTTTTTTGTTTGCTAAATGTATGTTATTACATCTCCATAAAAACTGCTGCCAGAAGGAAAACGCTTTTATGTGCTCTGCGAGGCCAGATGTGGTGAGAGGCTGCTCAGTGCAGAGCAGAGGCAGCACCAGCCCCATCCCACAAACAGTTGAGTTGTTGGGAATTTTAAAGGTTCCTTCTGGGGGCTGTTCCTGCACCGACCCAGAGCAGCAGGACTTTTGCTGCTTAAATAAAAGGGTCATTTTGGGTGTTTTCTGAGCGGAATGAAACAGTTTCCTGGGCTTTCTGAAAACATTATTCGGAGGAATTAATACAAAGAGGGAAATTTAAGTTGGAGAAACACTTTGTTTCGTCATGAAAGTGTCCAAAACTACTAAAAAGACAGAAGGGAGCTCATTCTCCACTTTGCTCTGAGAGCCAACAGCATCCACAGCTGCTCTGGCCATGGAGCGACGTGAAAATCCCTTTAATGAAACACAAACAGCCACCTGAGCCAAAGGCTCCCAAAGCCACGGGCAGTGGGCACACTGAGGGCTCCAGGGGGAAAACACGTGGAATTATTTGGATATCAGTAAGGCAGAGTTTGGCCTCTCCCTCCAGCACTCCTTTCAAGCTGCAAGCAGGTCAGGGAAGGCTGTGAGCTCTGCAGGGCTCCCAGCGCTGAGGGACCGGCTGAGACCTCGTCCCTTCCCACTGCCCTGTTCTCTCCACTGCAGCCAAAGGTGTCCCAGAACCTGCCCCAAACCCAGCCCAGCTGGGGATGCTGCAGGACCCCCAGTGCCACCAGTCCAGCTCTTCCACTCCCTCTTTTTCTGAGCTATTCCAGAATTGAGCCACTGTGAAATCCATAAGGGACCTCAAAGCCCATCCAGGGCAGGGACACCTTCCACCAGCCCAGGCTGCTCCAAGCCCCTTCCAACCCGGCCTTGGGCACTCCCAGGGCTGGGGCAGCCACAGCTTCTCTGGGCAACACACACAGGGACCGGGAGAGAGAAAAAAACCATTCCCAGAAATTCAGAGCAACGTTCAGGAACAGCCCCAGCGGGAGCCTTAACGGGGCTGGGGACAGTCAAGAAAGGCAAAGATGAGTTTTCCCTGATAGTCCCATTTGTGTGGGATGCAGGGCAACAATATCTCACTGGCAGGAGGGGGAAGCAGAGAACAGCAATTTTTCAGGTTCTTATTCCAGCTCCAAGCTCAGCTCCACCACGTGGCCGTTCCCTTGGCCCATTCCTGGCCACCAAGTCAATCATTCCATCAGCACTCCCAACACAGCCCATGTGCAGCCACGAGGCCAAACTGGTTTCAAAGTGATGGCTCTGCCCAGGCTTCCCTTGCCAAGCACGGGGAGCTTCCCTCTGCCATCAGCCTGGAAGGCAGGATGTGACCAAGCTGGTGAACACTTCCAAAGCCTCCTCTGAAAACACAGGGGTGTCTGCTGTTCACATTTCAGCATCAAAGGTGCTCCAGCAGCTTCAGTGCTGAGTTGACCCAAACCACTTACCACAGGCAAAATAATTCCAGGCTGTTACTGATCCCAGGGTGAAACTGTAACGTGCCAGTCAAGAGGTAACTAAACCCCGATTTTGGGGGGTGAGTTTGCTGCAGACTGTGTAAAAACAGCTGGTCAAGGAGTCCAAATAAGCCTTGGTGTCCTCGGGTGATGTGGAGCAAAGAACAAGCCTTGCAGCCTGGAGATCAGCCCAGCTGAACACAGGGCTCGGGAGCAGCAGCCCCTGCTCGTGCTGCACACCTCGAGGCAGAGTGGAAATCACAGCTTTGTGCCCTGGATCCCGTCCCACCAAACCTCCTGTGGCACCACAACCAGCAAATCCCACCCCCAAGCCCCAGC
>VWZF01004063.1:6064-49481 GCA_013396755.1 Sclerurus mexicanus | reverse complement strand
GGAAGGGAAGGGAAGGGAAGGGAAGGGGCCCTGCCTTTAATGCCTGCCATCCGAATTCAGTGTTCTGCTGGAAAACCACGACAGAGGCAGGAACCTCCCCGGGAGGCTCCCAGGGTGGAAGTCAAACCAAACAAGGCCCAGCAGCTCCGGCCAAGGTGTACTGAGGACACCCACTCTCCACAGGCTCTCGTTTGCCTTGGCTCAGCTGCTGCTGCAGGAGGCCATGGCCAGAGCTGAGCCCTTGGCCTGCACTTCACAGCTCTGATTCCAGTATTAGCCAGGCCTGGGATTAAAGATTTGTCAGGGTCACCATAACTCGGGTGTAATTACTGCAAATACTTCAGAAGAGTCAGAGAGAAAAAAAAAAGGCTCAAAACCGTCGCCAGATGCCTTTTTCCTTCCTCTGCTTTTCCATCAGCTTCTTCTGAGAGTCAACAACAAGGTGGAAAGAAAAATCACCCAGGCAGGCTCTGCAGGACCAACTTCAGTCCCCCTCTGCAGCCACAGACCCTCCTTGCCTGGGCCCGGCTCAAACCTGCCCGAAACCAGGAGGGTTTGAACAGAGTCCGCTTTGTGCTTTGTAGGGAAAAGCCTCGCTCTGCCCCGGGAAGGCTCATAAAGGAGCTGTGGCTGCTGCCAATCCCTCCGCTCGCTGCTGACCTCACAATGTGCCTCCTGTCCCGCAGGGCTGACGTGCCTGCCCTGCAGAGCCAGCTCTGGGGCAGCCCCAAAGCCCTGGCAGGTGGCTGAGGGGCAGCAGCTCCTCCCTGCAGAGCCAGAGCCCGAGGCGGCAGCGCTGCCCCAGTTCCCATCAGCCTGGCACCTTCCTGGGCAAAACCAGCTCTCAAGAGGAAGTCAAAGTAATTAACACTGGCATAAACTCCATAAATGCTTGGATTTATCTTTTTTAGGAGGTTTTGCTTTTTTCTTAAATCAGTGTCTTGCTACTGCAGAAGGAAAATGTTAAAGAAGGATACAAAAATTACCCCAAATCTTTAGAAGAGATTTATCTTTTTTGGGTTTTTTTTTTTAGGAGATTTTTTTTTTAAATTAGTGTCCTGGTACTGCAGGAGGAAAACACTGAAGAAAGTACCAAAACTGCTGTGTTTAAGGAGAGGAGAATGCTGCAGTCAGTGCAAAACACAGGTTTGCTCACAGTGGTTGTGCTGGCTCTCAAAAGAGACACAACAAAAGAGGTCATCCTGTATTTTTATAATCCTACTGGAACCTTCCAGTAAGAAAGTGGGCAAATCCTACAGACAAAGAACACCTGCAACACAGAGGGGACTAGAAAACTTTAGGGATACCCAAAGCCAAACCAAGGCTCCAAAGCAAGTCTAAACTCCTGCTGTTTGGGGCTGTTTGGCATTTTTAATGGCAAGCCCCACTGCTGCCAGGGCCAGCCCCGGGGGCCCGCTGGGAATTCCACACCGCATTCCCTGGGTCCCAACAGCGGCAGGAGAGATCCAAGAGCTCCCCAGGGCAGCTCTGCGGGGCCGGGTGTGCACAGGACACAGACGTACCTGCCTGGTAAGGCTCCCTCCCAGGTTCATGGTGCCAGAGCCGGTTTTGTTAGTCTGCAGCCACAGCATCACCGTGGAGGTCAGCTTGTAATGAGCGGTGCGGCCGCTGGATTTCTCCTGGGAGAGCAGGGGGAGCAAAAAGGGACAGAGGCAGAGGGTTAAAGTCACCCCAACAAATAAAGGAGCGCCGGGCAGAGCCCACAAGCAACAAAAGCCTAACCCCGCTCACGCAGCACGGGCTGGTTCTTGAGAACAATTCTAAGCGTGCACGTTCCTCTGATTTTCCAAAGCAAACCTAGTTAGAGCAATTTACCCTCCTATTACCTTGCTTTTATTGCCTAATTAGTGATATTTATCTGTAGGCCTTTATGTTGAAAAAGAAACAAACCATCATCTCGGGATCACAGGCACAGAAGGTAACATACCTTCAATTCTTCTGGGATCCTTTTCGATTACAGCCCTGACTTATCTCCATCCAAACTGCCTCGGGGCATTTTCCAGAATTACCAGGGGAAGGAGGTTTACAGCCCTGCCACAGTCTGGCATTGTTCAGGGGAACACCTGTGCTCCTTAATTGTCTGGAATTAACTGGGGGTTGTTCTCACTCGGGTGCATCAGCTGCCCCAGAGGCTGTACCTGAACCTCCACCACGTGGATGGAATCCCAGCATCCCTTAATCTTCTTTGATCCATCTCCAGCTTTCTTAATGAGGATCACCCCGGCAAACCCATGATCCAGATCCCAGAGGTAGACAGAGGAGACTCCACCTTCAAAATACCTGGGGGATGAAATCCAAGAGCAACGTTAAAAGCAAGCAGGGCCCAAGCCAGAGTCAGGTATCAACAATAATCCTAAAAGAGCAGGATTTCTGTGTCCTAATAAAGCTTTTCTCTTTCAAGGCAGCACAGTCTCACCAGTCACACCCCCAGAAACACAACCAGTTTATAATGCAGAGCCTTTAATTAAAAAAAAACCCTGTACATTTCTCTAAAGGAGAATAAAAGCAGAGATTTCTCCAGGACTCCAGCAAACAATTCCTCTGATTCCAATTAACCACAACAGCTGGTAGAAGCACCAGCTACAAAGTGGGCTGAGTAAGGCTTTATTTTACAGTTTGGTCTTTTTTCCCCCCCTTTTCCCTCGCTATTGGCAAAGTCTGGAAGTTCTTTACAACCAGGTTCACTAATTAAGACAAAAGGGAGCAAGTGAGTAGCTTTCTGTTGCTGCCTCCAAAGTCTGTGTGAAGCTGATTTATTGATTTCCTGCTGAACTGGAACCAGGGATCCCAGAAATGAAGGGAAGTGTTGAGGTTTCACTACTCCAGCTTCACCTACGGGATACAATAAGCCAGACTTGCCTAAATCTCAGGTTTCTGGGAGCTAAAAGTACAGCCAGAGAACTAACACAGCAATGCCACCTGCAGTGCCCCTGGATGGCACCAGGAAGGGAAGTCCCACTCGGTGAACCTTCCCACCTCTGTGCTCCCCTCCTTTCTCAGCACAGGCCTGCCAGCTGTGGATGACACTTAAAATCCAATTTACTGCACATCTGGACTTCACGCACTACACTGAGGCACTGTGGACCCGAGGACACTTCCCTAAGGCAGGAGAAAAGCTCCTGGGAAGCGAATGCCAACAACACAAGGAACTTCCAGCACGTCCTCTGCCCCTCCAGCCCACTTCCAGTGGGATGTTTCAAGAAGGCACAGGCACCAAAGCCACCGGCTCCCTTGAATTCCAGGCACCCGAGTTCAGCCCCAAACCAGCGCCGACCCCAGGAAGGGGAAACAGGTTCACACCATCTCCCCAGAGTGTTTTGTGTCCAAGGGGTGGCTCTGTGGGCAGTTCAGAGAGCAGCACAAACCACCCTAAGCCGTTTGGGAAACCCCTGGGAAGGGAGAGCCCTGCACTCCCCAGCCAGGCCAGAGCAAGCTCAGCCCAGCAAACCAACCAACACCCTTCTGGCATCCCCGGGGGATTCACAAGTGGGTTGTGCTCAATGCAGCCAGCAGGAATCGCAGTCCTGCAGCAGCTCCAGCCTCACTGGCCCTTCCTTCCAAAGAGCAGCAGTCAGTGTCCACTTTCAGAGCGAGACTGCCCAAAAATACATGTGTCATGCGGTCTTCTCACTGCACAGAATGAGAACTCACTCAGACTGGAGTGGCAGCCCCTGAGAACGTTACAGAGTGCACAGACAGTTCCCCCAGTACCCACTTTACGACCTTCCTACGAGCACGAAACCTTAATTAAGAGAGGGACCCAAACAAGGCTTTGGGAAATTTATTCTTACCTACTGTACTTTGATCCTAATGGCATGAAACGGGGGGGGGAAAAAATCATTTTTATGTGGTTCACCTTTATGAGATTTTACATAAAGGCTTTTGTGGGTATTTTAAGAATGTGCTAAAATGTTGTCTGAAACCACATAAAACCATGTGAGGAACCTCCCGCCAGAACCAACAGCTCACATATGGAAACGCTTTGAGTGGCCTTTGTGTGTTTAATGAATCAAATGTAGTATTAATATTGTTTTAAATACCAACATGCTATTTCAATAAAGCTGCCCTGCCACGGCCAGATCCAGATCCTGGAGACTGGAACAACAATGCCAGTGATTGAAGCCGTATGGACCCAAGGATCTGTGTTATCCAAAGCCTGCCCTGCGCTTTAGCACTGTGGAATCGCTCCCAAAACCCCCTGCTCCTTCCCGGGGAGGAAAATATATCCTTGATCACCACACTAGATGCCACCTTCCCCCACACAGCACTAAAGTGGGGTTTCTAACCCCAGGAAAGGCGTGTTTGGAGAGGTGAACGTTCCCTGAAACCTGTTTTCTTCGGGAAAAACAAAGAGGTGCTACAGGTTAATTGGCTGTTCCCTAACAGAAAATGGGATGACAGACGGATTGGGGGGGATTTAAATCCACATTCAGGAACTTGGATTTGCTGCAGGAAGGCTGGACTAACTCCAAGAAACCCCCTCACCACAGACTAATATGCAGCACTTATTAAAATCCAAGCAGGAGAGGTACCAGGTCGGGAAAGGTTCCAGGAAGGCACAAACTGGGATCTCCTCTTAAACTGGACGGGCAGAGCAGAGCACAGCCCCAAAGTCACACGCAGGAGGTGCAGCAAAACATTTGGGAAGCACTACAGAGATCCTGGATTGAACGTCTCCTGTCCTGGATGTCCCTGCTCCTGGAGAATGACCCTCCAGTACAACAGCAGCTGGGAAAGGCAACCTGTCTTCTTTGGAAGCTTCAAGCACAGAATTGGTAAGGCTGGGAAAGCTCTTGGAGATCACCGAGTCCCATCATCAATCACCACCACCCACATCCCCAGGTGCCACATCCACGTGGTCTTTGCACAATTCCAGGGACGGTGACTCCTCCACTTCCCATTCCCAAGCTTTACAACCCCTTCCCATGAACACTTTTTCCCAATATCCAATCTAAGCCACGACCTGAGGCCGTTTCCTCTCACCTGGGAGCAGAGACTGACCCCCCCCAGTCGCTACAACTGGCCCTTCCTGCAGAATCCAAGGAATCAGCAGATGCTTTTGGGATGCACGAGAGGCCTGAGGTGGCAGGAATTCACACTGGGGTACCTCAAACACCCCCGGGGGATGAACCACTCTCAAGGACAGCAATGCAAAGCAAAGCAGTCGCTCCCCTTCTGCCTGAGGACACGGATCAATCCCGGATGTTCCAATCAGCATCAGCCTGGGTTTACCTACAGACCAAAGTTTGTCACAAAACAACGAAAGCCGTTGTTTTATGGTTGTCACATCCCTTTATTAACAACCCAAACACTGCTAACTGATATCACACTTGGGCTGGAGGGACTTTAAGAGGCCATCTAGGCCGAGTGACATCCCTGTCCTCTGCAAGGGCAGCCAGTGTTCTTCCACCTCGGGGAAAATCCTTTCCTAAGGCTGCCCAGGAAGGCGCCCAGAAGGGATAAAGCCCGACACCATCGGTCACTCTCCTTGCAGGATTCAGAGCAGCAGCTCCCTCACAATCAATTACAGTTTTAACACCCTGATCAAACACTCCGGTTTTACATCCGTTACTCCTCAACCGCAGAGCTCCTGGAAAAAGCTGTTTTATCCAAAAAATGTCGCACTCGAGCCTGACCTACTTTACAAAGGCAAGAATAAAAGAAAATATTGAAGCTAAGAGTGATCCAAAGCTTTATGAAGTGTTTGAAGTCGAAGCGGGTGGAGACACAGGATGGAAACTCGTCTGAGGAGCCCGAGTTGTATCCGTGAAACAGAGGCTGTGGCCGGGACAAAGCTGTCCCTTCCAGAGGGATGTGACGGGGGAGGAGACCCCCCAGCCTGCTCAGGGAAGGGGACACATCCATCCCTTTGTTCCACCATTGACTTTCCTGATCCCTCTCTGCTCCTCCCGAGCCTCACGAGCGGATCCTGGACGGAGAAAACGAGTTTCCACCGCGCAGCAATAAAAGCAAGCTCTGCCTTTCAATTCCACTGCAGAACCAAATCACTCACCCATAAAAACATTGGTGGATTTTCCAGTCAGGAGCTGAGAGCCAGAGACAAGAAGTCTGTGGCTTCTGGCTCTCACAAGCCCCTGATGCCAAAGTACCACCCCCTGGAAGCTCAGCCTGGCCATGCAAACCTTCCAAAGGCTTCCACGGGGTTTCAAACTGGCTCCTTTAAAGCTGAAAAATAGGTATTTTCTTTATTCCCTAAAGGCCACGGAGTTATTTCTTCCAGCTACAGCAGGTCAGCATAGAAAGGGAAATGTGTCCCAGCTATTCAGATCCAGAGACTTCCAGAAAACCAGTGGCATTTAAAGGTCCTACCCCAAAGGGAAACAGTGAGCACTCAGCTGCATGTTCCTACAGGAGCGACAATGACCGAAGGCAGAATCTGAGCAGCTGGTGTCTAACAGCAACCCAAACCATTCCCCAGACCACGAGGTGAGGCAGCAAACACTCCAGCTATTATGGAAAACAGGTGATTAGAATGGCCAAGTGACCTGGCACAGCTCTCAGAGTCCTTCCCCTGTCTCTGCAGCCTCTCACCTCAAACCAGCACAGGAATCACAACACCAGCGTGAAGGAAGTGGCAAATTTCAGCCACCCACCTTCCACCAAACCCAAGCCGCAAAGGGTTCAACAAATCCCCTGCAACCCCACACCTCAGGCGAGGGGAAACAAACCCTTCAGGAGCTCAGAGTTGTCCCTGAATAATTCTGCTGCCTGCACCCTCCAGCCAGCCTTTGATGAGCCTGTTCTTTGATAGAAGGTTGCTCCCGGGAACACAGCGGGACGTGACACTTCTCCCACTGCTGTGAGTCCAGAGGATTCACAATTCCTCTGCCCTCCTTCTCTGGGCCCAGGAGCACAACTGGCCAACACCCCCGGGCTGCAATGCAGGGGGTAAAATGTGTGTGTCACCCCTCTGGATGAACAGCCCACATGATGCCTGGGGGCTCTCTACAGGTATTTTACAGGAATTCTTTCCAGCACACACAGGTGCAAAAACCCCTGGAGCAAACATACCAATCCAGTTAGGTATGTGTAACTGCAATGCCAGGGGTACTTAAAAGCAACATCTGGCCCACGGTGGGATGACTCAGACTGTGCAGCAGAGTCGTGAAGTGCAGAACTCTGCAAGGAAGGAAAACAGTGCCCAAACAATGGGATCCTGAAGGCTCAAAAGCTCCCAGAACCTCCCATTTTGTGCTTTCCAGCACCTTCTATTACTTAATGAAACTGTGTACTGCTCACATTTTCCTCCCCATCCGATTGCCCTTGGCAGACGGAAACCGAGGACCAGATCCCACCTGGAAAGGGCTCCATCAGCCACCTAATGTCACCCTGTCACGTGTCCAAAGGAGTGACTGGTTCATTAACCTTGAGGAAGCTCCAAACTGCTTCCAAATCCTTCCCTGTGCCCATCCTTGGGCCAGCACAGCCCAGAGCTTCACCCACCCCACAGCCCGGCACGTGCCAGGCTCTGCCAGCTGGAATTCAACGGGCAGGAGGGGAGAAGACAGCAGGAACCTTCTGTGAGGTGTGAGTCTGGCAAAGTCTGTGCTGGCTGCAGGTCTCACATGCCATCGTTTCTCCTGACAGACACCCCACAACGAGGCTGGTGTTTGAGTCACCCTGCCTTCAGTTCTCACCATTAGAACACCCTGCATTTGTGAGAGCATGGAGTAAATTCCTGGATATACAATATAATGCATTGCCAGGGACAACCAGCTCAAAAATTCCAGATCCCAATAAACAGATTCTGAAATTTAGCCCCGTTTTGGGAAGCTCGGAAGTGATTTCTTACTGGGGATTTAAAGCCTTCAGAGAGTGGTATTTGAGGAGAGTGCTGCATCATCAGTGCTGACCTCCTAATCCAAGCCTTCCCTCTGCAGTGTTCACATTTTATGTAATCACAGGGAACCGTGGGAACCCAAGGGAACAAACTCCTCCTCCACCCAGGACCTCCGATTCACAAGACAAGAATGCAGAGTGTACAAAACGAAGCATCCAAAGGGAAAAAAATCAGATGAAAAGCAACTAATTCAGTTTCCCAGCATGACAGTACACTTGTTTGCTCCAATCTGTGTCATGTACACCAACAACTGCACTCTTAATTCTGCTTTCGGCGCTGAGCTGCCCATGGGTGTCGAGGAGGGGATGCCAACACTGCTCTGTTTACTCTGACATCTGAATAACTTCCATGGCCGTGAGTTCAGAAGCACACAGACATGAAAGCAGTGAAGGTCTTGGTGGTTTAGATCTGTCTGAGGAGACTTCACCCCGTCCTTATCGGCCTGAGCCCCAGGCAAGAAGCTCCCAGATGACATAACCCTGATGTCACACCCTGCAGCGCAAAGGCAGGGCCGTGGAAAGGCAGGTTTCCTTAGTGCTGGGATGCACAACAAACGCATCTGGATTCAATCTGCAGGGCCCTTGCTGTGGAAGCCCCAGGAACTCCCCGTGGCCAGGAGAAAGCAGCACAAAGGGCTGGGCCAGTAATGAGGAACAGGGAGTTCACGGCAATAAAGGCACTTCAAAGCTTTCCATGGGTTTCCAGTTTAGGCAAACTGGGTTTACATGTAAACACGGGCACAAGGCTTGTGTAAAAAGCTCACAGCTGCCTAAACACTCGGTGAGCTCCAAACCTGGCCTTGGGCACTGCCAGGGATGGGGCAGCCACAGCTTCCCTGGGCACCCCGTGCCAGGGCAGGATGTGCTGAAACCAAACCCGCAGCTCTTCCATCTGGGGCTCTCCTTTATGTGGTGGAGTCAGAGCTGTTCCACGCCCAAAATAAATCAAGTTTGGTCAAACGGATAAACACAGCAACTGCTTGCAAGAAGTGCAGAGTATTTCCTGAATTGCCATGAACTCCACTCAGAGGATCTCGTGGTCTGTCAGACCAGGAAAAGGGAGACACCAAGGCAGGGGAGGAGAAATCAGATGACACTGGAGCAGCACTCTGGAACAGTTACAGCCCTAGGGCAGCACTAAGGGAGATTTCCACCTTTTTCTTATGAAGACAAGTGGATGAAAGTGTCAGAGGTGGTTCAGGCACACAATCCAAAATAAAGACAGAAAAGAGGTAAAAGCAGCTCAAAAGGCAAAGCCATCAGCAGTTCCCAGGCCACCCGAACACACTTGGCACACACGGGGGTGCAGGGGCAGCGAGGCAGAGTCACGGTGAGACAGCCCCAAAGCTCAGCAAAGCGAGGCTGGTTCCAGGAGATTAAACACAAGAATCAAAAGTAAAATTTAAAGTCAGCCCCGAGCTCTCTAGAAATGAAAGGGCAAACTCATCTGTCACTGGGACTTCATGGCAGTGCCTGAGCAATCCACATATTCCCGAGGCAGCACACAGGAGTTCCTGCAGCCTTTCCTTCCCCTCCCTCCTCCAGCGGAGCAGAGGGAGGTGAGGGATGCTCGGGGTAGGTTCCACCTGCAGGTGTTTGGCTGCCAGGGCTGCATCACCCCAGAGCAGAGGGACTCACTGTGCTGGCCCAGATTCCAACCAAAACTCAATAAGAAGAGGATTACACACAACAGAAACATTTGAGAGGTCAATCCTCTCCCAGACCTCCTTCCGCTCCTACCAAATTCCGAGGGCAGAGCTCTACCATCCCAAACTGAAAACGGATCAGCATCAGACACAGAAGCAGAAGTTCAAAAGGCTTCAGCACTTCCTCTGTCGAGGGAACTCAAAACCTTAATCAATACAAACATTTTCGGGGGCACAACGATTAAGATGAGTGTTTTATCTTTTTTTAAAGCTGTTAAAAATCAAAAGCACCGATAAATCCAATTTAAGCTGAGAAAAAGAAAGGAGGAAGAGCTTTCTCAATACATGTCAGCTTCCTAAACCGGCCCAAAGTTGCCAAAACTCATCCTGTTCGTAGGCAGACCCGCAGCATCCTTCCCCAGGGAGGTCTATTTAATCACTGCAGAAATTATTTCTTCCAGACAACAAAGAGCCATTAGATTACTTAATTAAAGCCCTGATTATCTCCAACCCGAAACAAGGGAAGGCAGGATCTAAAATAGAAGAGATTTAAGCAGATGCCCTGGTCCTCATTACGCTTTGATTTCAATCAAGTGCACACACACACGTCAAGGAAAGGGCAATGAATTACAACCATGTGTGGGAAGAAATTATCTCCACAATATTGCAAGTGGAAAGCCAAGGCTCTAACTGAGTGGTGCGAGATATTAGACTTCCATCTGGGAATAATAACCTGCTGAACAAAAACATACCAGGGCATTAGCTGCAGGCAGCGTCTGAGCTCAACCTGGCAGCAGGAGATCCAAATGGAACAGTTGTTTTTCGGGAAAGCAACAGGGATTTTGGTGAAACAGAGAGCCCAGAAATATGCTGGGGAATTGAAACCTGGCGCAATTCCTCTTTAACCCGAGGAGACACGGCTATGTCTCCAGCAGGAAAAGGTGCCAAACTCCAGGGATCCTGAAAGGCAGTTTGCATTCAAACAGACACTTCAGAACAACACAGCGCTCCCTGAAATGGAGTGAAATGGGTCAAATGGGCCCTCTGCAGTTCCCAGGATTTTAAAGGATTCCCTGCAATATCACAAGACTCCTCCAAGCTTGTTTTCACACTGCAGTCGCTCGGTGCACTGGCCACTACAGCATCTGCAGACAAAACTCCACTTTGAGGTCCTCAGCGAGCAAATCCGAATGGATAAACTCCCACAAACTGTTCACAAATCTACATGGGGCTGTTCCCCTCAAACCCCCCTGGCAGCAGGAGCCAATCCCTGGGGAAACGGCAGATACAATGGCATGACTCAGGAACGGAGGTGGAGACTCCACCACACCTGACTGAAAGAGGGAGCTAAAAAGGAACAGTGTGTGGGCCACGGGACTGACAGGAGGGAAAGCTCTACCTGTGCTTTTCTGAGCTGAAAGTGGGAGACAATCCAGGGGGAAGGTTTGGGCCACGTGTGGAGAGCAGAGTGGGAGCAGCAGATACTCTCAGAAGTTCTTGTTTACCTACAGAAAGGCAACATCTGCCTGCTCCACTCCCTGCTGCAATGACCAGTGTCAGATGTACTTCAGAGCTGAGGATGAAGTCAGTCCCACGCAGAGCATCAATTACCCTGGTGGCACCTATGAATGGTGTGTTTGGACAGACAACCCCCCCAGAGTGAACAGAAACAACCAAAGTCTCTGCAGGTCAACTCAAAATGCAGCTTTTTTGCACCCTGCCTACAGACTGAGCACCATTCCTGGAGGGTGAACGTGGACTAAACCTCCCCATCCCCCAGAAACCACAATTCCCACAGAAGACACATCCCTGTGGGCTGCCAGGAGGCCACTCAGCTCTCTGACTAACACAGCAACGCCTTCCAGTGAGCCTGAAGTGTTCCACAGACCTGGAAAAGCCCTGCTGTCCCTGGCTCTGGAATGCCTGTCCTGGAGCTGATGGCTGTGCCCCCCTCTCCCAGCACCACGAGCTGCCAGGGCAGTGACACCTTTCATTGGCATCACTTGGCTCAGCCCCACTCCTGCCTTTCCAGTGCCCTCCCAGGATTAGTTTCCAGACTATGGGAATTACATCCCTGCCACTGCCACCCCCTTCCCACTACAGCTCCCACGTGGCTCCAGCAGCTGCTGAGTGAGGAATTGTTGCACTCATTCCCAGCCTGGCACGTTGGCAAAAGCAGCACTGGGAGAAGCTGCCACTTGTTCCCCACTCTGAATTTCCCCCCCTCTGATCTCCAGGTAAAAATTAAGCTTCTGCTGTTAAAACACAAAAATCCAATTGTGCTATTAAGGTAAAGTCCAAACCATTCCCAATTCCAAGCACAGGGAACCCTTCAGACACTGAGGTGAAGTTTGCAAATCCTTGCCACAAAGGCACAGTTTTCACAGTGCTCAGCAAAACGTCAGCCACCCTTGCCCCCTTTTTTCTCACCCATCTTTGAGATCATAACTGGCACTACAGTGTTCTGTGCTGACAGCTGAGTTTATCCTGGTGCTGCCACCAAATGGATCCCCCCCACGTCCTGCCTATAAAACTTGCACTGACCAAGAGAAAGATGAAATTTTAGTACAGTCTCACCTTTTTTCCCCCTACATAATATACTGAAATTGCTGCTGTACCCCAAGCTGAGCAGGGCTCAGCAGACTCCCCTCACTCAGATAACCTGGCCCCTGCTTCCCTCTCAGCAAAACAGAGCTTTCTAAAGAAATTATTGTATCCAGCCATGACTTCACAGTCATCTGAGCAGAGTGGGATTTAAACAGACAACCCTGGTTCCATAAACCTCCTCATTTTCATCTTAGGGTATTAAAAACCTTATGGGTCCTGGTCTGTTCTGCATCTGGGGAGTAACTGCAAACTTGGCTTTGCTGAATAGGCAAAATTCCTTTCTTCCAGTCAGTTCAGATACCAGGAACAACTGTTACTCACAGGAGAAGTGGGATGGCTATGAAAACAATGCATGGAAAGAAGGAAAAACGTGATAGGTGTAACTAAAGAGTGACCATGACACATTTGGACAGGCTACCCTTACAGCAAGCCACAAAATCCAGCAAGGAAAGTTCCTCTGAATGTGCTTCTGGCAGCACTGAACACGATGAGCTCCACCTAAGGGTGAGTTTTATCTCCAGTGTTGGGGAACATGAAGCAGAAAAGAAGTCTGTTCCCCTTGTTGATGGCTGGCTGTCAGACACCTCCAGTGAGGAAGCATCTCAGTGCTGGACAAACTTACCAGTTCATTTTGCTTTTCAACACTCCCTTGCTGTTCAGATTTACCATTTCCACCCCAGCACTGCTTAGCTCAGTCCACAGAGACAGCAGCTCCTCCTGATCACAGCTCAGGACTCAGGATTAACTGCAGTGCAAGACCAGGGCAATCCCAGTTTTTGGAGGAATTGTTCACCTGGCAAGTCACCCAGACAGCTTCCTACTGCTGCTTTAAAAAAGTCCAGTCTACATTTATCTCCCACATCTCTATTAAGCCCTTTGCCTTACACCTCTTTAACGAGGCAGGGCCTAAACCAAGCATCCTGCAGCACAACTACATTAATCCCTGTCCAACTTCTGCATTTCAGTGTTCATTTCCCTGGAAGATGTGAGAGTTGCTGCTGAATATATGGATTTTTTGAGAGCACAGCCTCGAGGGAATGGAAAATGCAGACGGTTCAAGACTGAACTTAAAGATCAAAGAGAACATGGGTCACTCCAGGACAAAGACACCATCAATCTGTTAGAGGGAGGCAGGGAAACCCCTCAGCATCTGCCTGAGCATCAGCTGACACGCCTGATCACGTTTGGGATCATTAAACCAGCAGGCCGGCCCCTCCTCCTCCACCCTGGGGCAGCGACCACGTGTCAGAGCGTGTGTGATGAGGGGAACAGAGAGAGAGAGGGCTCTGGAGGGTAGAGCTGACATACAAGTCTCTGTACTGGTCAAAGGCATTGTTGGCTTCCACCTCCAGCTTGCGCAGGCGAGCCGATGGCATGGCACCGTCCTCCAGGGGAGGGTCGTATTTGTTGCTCCATGGAGACCTGCCAAGGAGATAAGGGAAACACAGTCAAGGCAGGGAAAGCACAGCCAGACAAGGAAAAATACAGCCAGACAGGGAAAGCACAGCCAGACGACACGACAAACGCCAGTTGTGGCTCCAAAGCTGCTCGGACGAGGCTCTCGGGGACAGGGTGGGGTGGTTGGGGTGGCTGTGCAGGGCCAGGAGTGGGACTGGATGGTCCTCGAGGCTCCCTTCCTGCTCTGCAGAGATATTTCGTGGCTCTGAAAGGTTGACTGTTGGTGGGTCTGGCCTGATTTGCAGATGTTGAGCTTCCAAAAAAATGCCAGAGGGTGCCCAGAGCAACCTACCTGTAAGAACTGCACCCTCAACAGCCAGTGGGGCTCCATGAGCCCTGGGGGTCCCTTCCAACCCGTGATTCCAACCACTGCACAAAGGGGCCACTGACCCCCAAAGCTCACCAGGGGAACATTCCCCGGCCTCAGGGTTCTCTGTATAAATAAAATAATCCCTCTTGGCTCTGAACCTCTTCCTTCTGAAATACTCAAAAACAAGACCTCAGCTGTTCCACATCAAATATAAAAAATTATTTTCATGCAAATTTATTAATAATGAAAGTATTCCTTAATAACGTTGACGTTTTAATAATAAAAGTAAGTGTATTTGGGATCTGACACTATTAAGTCTCTACGACTAAGGCCCACGGTCTCCTGCACTGTTTCGCACTGAAATGGACTCTACCTTTAGCACAATGTTAGGAAACCCTTTGGACAGTGAAGGATTTGACAGGGTGTGGAAAGCTGCAGGCTTTACTGTGATTCCTGCAGGTGTGGAAGAGGGGTTTCCGTGCTCTTAATGAAAGATTTGGTATTGAAAGATCAATGGAACCCTTTGCCCATCTGTTTGAGGCTTCATAATTCCCATACTGCAAACCTGCACTTGGCTTCTCCTTTCCCCTTGGAATAACCAACCTGCACACAGCACTGCTGGGCTGGAGGAAGGGCCCTCCTCACCTCTCCAAACCCCCCAGCCAGCTGTTAATGGCAACCCTGTGGTGGAAGGGTTTTCCCTCAGGAGCTGTTTGTTGCTCATTCCTGGGGAAGGCAGCGAGTTCCGACAGCTCTTCGGTGCAAAGACCAAGACCAGGCTCTGCTTTGCTCCCTTCACTCCTCCCAACCACACCTGACTCCGAAGGGGAGAGCCCAGGAAAAGCTAAACTGGGGTGTCACATCCATGCAGAGTGATGATTCCAGGTGGTGGTGCTTCCCTCCAGTGCTGTGTCCAGTTCTGGATCCCTCAGTTCAGGAAGGACCTGGAGGGGCTGGAGGTGTCCAGGGAAGGGGCTGGAGCAGCAGGAGGGGCTGAGGGAGCTGGGGGGGCTGAGCCTGGAGAAAAGGAGGCTCAGGGGGGACCTTGTGGCTCTGCAGCTCCCTGATGGATCCAGGTGGACACTCCACACCCTCTCTGGACAACCTATTCCAGTGCTTGTAAAGAAGTTCCTCATGATCAGGTGGAACCTCCTGGGCATCAGTTTCTCACCATTGCCTCCTGTCCCAGTGCTGGGTCCAACCTCTGCCCCCTCCCTGCAGACACTGACAGACATGCGTGCGGTCCCCTCTCAGCCATCTCTTCATTCCTTTACCTAAAACCTCTGAAATCTGGACGAGATTCACATAAAAACCCATCCGAGCACTACCTGAGGATCCCCAAATGCCTCATCTACCCCCAGCAGGGTGCAAAGAACTCCTGCAGGACCTGGGTGGGGACACTTCCACTGCACGCCCCAGATCTCCTCCTCTGCAGAAATGGGATTCAAGGGCAGCCTTTTTGGGGCATTTTCATCCCGTTCCACTCAGAGCCAGCAGCGACTTCACAGACAAAACACCTCTGACACAACCCTGTGTTTTCACTCTTGTGGAGGAGCACTCACAACACATTTAAACACTTAACTGGAGGCTATTTGAAGGAAGACAGATGGACAAGCACTTAAATCTCCCAAGTCAGACCTCTAATTTCCCCAGAAGAGAATGGTTTTTGTTTCACTAACAGGTTTCAGCGTTGTTGGCACCAAATTCCCCATAAGGATTCCATTTAACACAGTGATCAAACACACTCCCAGTGGAAATGTATGGACAAAGTCAGGGACCTTGAAGTCTAATATTAGAAAAAAAATCATTAGTAAAAGCTCTGCCTTCGCAGTGTGGATTCTGTGGCTGTTTGAGATCCTCCACAAAGCTTTGTTATTCCAGTATTCCAGAAGTACCTGTGAGCCTTTGAGCACCAAAGGCAGCAGCTGATGATATGAGGAAAATGACATTTATCTACTGAGGAAGATCCAAGAGAGACTCCAAAAATCCACCTTCTAATCTGATCCACGTTCAACATGGACAAAACCAAGCCTTTCTAAGTGTGAGGAAAGACTAAATTGTGATATTCACTTCCTACAGCAGCTTTTTTTCCAAGCAAATTCCCAGTGAAACTGTAAAGCCACTCAAAAATAAAACCACCCTATAAAACTGGAAAGCCAGTGAGAAAGTCTACCCAGCCCCACCTCTCCTGCTCAGCTGTCCACAGAATGCCCTGAAATCCTTGGATTAGCAGTAAAAGAACTGCAATTAGCAAGCTGTCCAATAAGAAGGAAAGGTGTTTGGTTTGGAACGTGCAGGAACTGGGGACGGAGCACACGGATGGAATCCTCGGGACTTCCAATCCAGCGTGTGGTTCTGAAAAATGTCTGTGGAAATATCAAAAGCTTTTAAAAGCACAGAGAATTCGGGGCTAATTGATTAAATTAGGGCAAGAGCCACTTCCCAGGAACAACTGCAGGGTTTACGAGGTACAAGAAGTGTCTGGACACAGGCACGGAACGGGATTAACGTGCACAGGGAAGTGGGGCTGGGTTTCAAAGGCTTCTGCTGTGCTGGGAAGGAAAGAATTTGCTTCATGAAACAGAGCTGGGACCAATCAATTCCAGAAGGAAGAATCGCTTCAATCCAGAACGTCTGAATCAAACACAACGGGAATCTTTAATGCCAGCAATTAACACACACTGCCTGCTCTACAGGAACAAATGAAACAGCTTCGCTGAAACCTCATCACTTAATAAGCCCTGAAATTTTCAGGGTGATTTTAAAAACTGGATTCCTCCTGCTCCCTTGGAACTACTTAAACACCTTCTCAGAAGGAGCAAACTTCAGAGGCAAACATGACAGTGCCCTTGGAGAAAAGGCTGCCACGTGCCCTAATTAAACACGGGGTCATTAGCGATGGCAGAACGTCACATCCCTGTTAAACCAGTGCCTTCCCCGGTTTCCTGTGACTCTGGTGGTGGATGCTCATGACAAAAGCCTGAACAGGATGCAAAGGGACTTCAGAAACATCTCAACTTCGGGGAGAAAGCATCTCTTGAAAGATCCACAAGAAATTCGGGATCTAATCCCTCCTCTCGCAGCTATGTGGAAACATTTGGGGGGGCAGAACCTGCAAAACCTGGTTTCATCTACTAATTTAGAACTGATTAAGTGCACAAAGCTGCCAAGGTAGATGTGCCCAACCGAGACACACAAGCTGAATGCACAAGTGCTTTCAGAAGGCACCTGGCTCTTCTGTAGAGGGTTCAAATGATTTAAATGTCAAACAAGCACCCTAAAGAACCTGAGGGACACTTCACCTTCAAGACCTGCTCACTTCTTGGCCCTCTGCAAAGGTTATGTTTGTAACAACTCCTCGGGATTTACACTTGGCCAAGACCCAGCTGCACTGCCAAACTCTGCATCCAGCACCATCCTCCTCCTCCTGTTTCGAGGCCAAAATGAATCTCAGCATGTTCCCTGTGCAAATCACCCACCCCCAGATGTGCTTCAGGTTAGATAAGGACCTTTCCTGCAGCTCAAAGCAGCTGAACCCACCCATCTCAAGCCCCTTACAAGCTCACCTGCTTCAGCAACAGTGCCTGGGCCAGAGAAAAAGGAATTGTTAAAATGTTTTCCAGAATTTGGAACAGGAGCCCTGAAACATTCTGGCCAGATGAACGTAAAACACTTCAGCAAATCTGCACAGAGCAAAGTCGGATTCTTACTGCAGGCACTAAAAATGTGAATTATTACACTGAAACTAAAAGGAGAGGCAGGTGGGACCCTCACAGGTACCCCCAGAAGCAGCAGTTCGGCTGAGCTGGGAAATGAGGGCAGGAGATGAACGGGGGTTGTCACCTCCCAGCCCTCAGTTAAGGGAAGGGATAAAAGGGAACAGTCACAAAGGTTTCTGGACTATAAGCCTGTGATTCTTAATTAAACATTTGGAACTATGCCACTGTCACTACAGCCATTAAGGGAAGTCAGGCAATGCAAAAAAGGGGAGGGGATAATTAAAAGAGAAATAAAAATCATCCTCCTAATGGCAACGTTCACAGAGAGACTGTGTTCAGAGTGGCAGCCAAAGCACTGAAACCTCATCGTCCCACTCCAGTCCTACAGCCCCTTCTGCTTCAAAAACTAATTATATTGGAATTACACACAGCTTACACTGTCCCAGTATTTGCATTGTTTCTGTCTACTGTCCTCAGGATAAATCAGCTGTTTTGGTAGGCAGGGATTCCTTTTTTTTGCTAAAAACTTGGGCCAAGATTTTCAAACAGAACTAATGACACCAAGTTCAAAGTCAATCCCTTGCAAAACACGAGTGAAAGAGCCTTTCCCAGCTGGCAAATCCACCCTGTTTTGTACAAGCAGAAGATGATTTTGTTTAAACCAACTGCTTGCATCATCTCTTTTCTGTCATTACCCATTCCAAAGATTTTATAACCTTGCAGTGTTTTATTTCATATCAAGGCCATCCCAGTCATTTCTGCTGGAGAACTGACTGGTTTTAATTCAGAACACAGAAAGCAAAGAGAAATACATCACTCAGCCCTTTAACGAGATACAACAGCACATTTTAGGCTTGGAATCTTTAAATGACTGATTTTTATTTTTTTTAGCTGGAAATAAGAGGGAGAAGGGTCTGCAGTTCCTGGGCAAAGCTCTCATTTGCAAAGCCCCTCAGTGCCCTGCCCGGGGGCTGAACTCACCTGTAGGAGTCCCCATCTCTGTTGTAGTCACACAGTAAATAGTCTTTTCCTACCACCTTGTCTCGTGCAATCTTCAAGGGCTGGTCCACAGAGGAGAGGAGATCTTCACACAGGCTGGGGACCTGAGGGTTTGCAGAGAAAACACAGGGAGGGGAGAGAGGGAAACACCTGAAGGTCAGAAGGGACTGGCACCCTAAAGAACAGACTGTGTTATTAACAACTCACATCTGCCCCAAAGCCAGAACTCCTCAAAACCGACCCCAAACTGCACTGAAGAGGCTGGGATGCCCTGCAAGGCCATGAGATCCCATCTGCCCTGCAGCCCTGTGCCCAAATCCAGCCCGGGGACCAGCCACACATCGTTCCTGGAGCTGTTATTGTCAAACAGCTCATGTGTTGTGCATTTCCTGCTGGGAAAACATTCCAGGTTTCACTGCAAAACATCCTATGGTCCCACTGGGGTCCTTCCCCAACAGGATCACAGGACAACAGGCAAGTTCTTCACTAGATTGGTGACAACGTGCTAATAAAATAATAACAGAAATAACAAGTGTGGAACCTCTTCCAGATTTCACTCCACACTGTAGAGATGAAAACCTGACTGAGAACATGAGGACAAAAGGCAGTCCAATGGGAGATTAATCATGAAGTGATGAATTCACAACTCATAAGAAATGAAAAGGGGAGGGAAGAAAGAAAAAAGAAAACATGGGAAAAACAAACTTGAGATGCAGCAGCCCTGAAACTATTTTAATGCACTAGATGGGACAGAAGGGAAACAAAACCATTCCTAATCCCAAGGACACAGCAACTACTGAGAACGATAATCAAAGGAAGCAGAGACACATAAACCAACGTGACTGGGAAAGACCAAAAAGACCATAAATGGCAAATGACAAAACAAGCTGTGGCTGCCCCATCCCTGGAAGTGTCCAAGGCCAGGTTGGAGCCACCTGGGCTAGCGGAAGGTGGCACTGGATGAGCTTTAAGGTCCCTTCCAACCCAAACCATTCCCTGAGTAAATCCAAGCGGTCAGGAAGCAGCAGCTTTTTGGGAAGTCCTTCCTCCTCCTGCGAACACACAGCCCTGAGGGTCCCCAGGGCCGCCCCAAAGCGGCAGAGCCACGGCACGGGTGACATGAGGGACCTGTGAGCCCAGCCGGACCCACTCTGTCCCCTCCTCCTCCTCCTCCCCACCAGCCCTTCATTCAGAGCTGACTCTGCAGACCCCAGAAGTGCCACCCAGGTGCCACCCAACCAGCCCCAAAGCCCCTCAGAGCTGTGCCCCAGCTTCTTCCAAGAGGTGACAGTGGGACACATCCCTTCCTCCTGGCTAAGGAGCCCCCAGCACAGGGACAAGTGTCCAGGGACGGCTTCGTCACCCTGGCCCGTGGTTGGGATGAGCAGTAAGGATGAAAACACACCTGGGGGAAGAGGGGAGTTTTTCCCCAGGCTCTGTTTCCTCAACCCCAAATATACACACAAAGTGTTTCCACCAGAAATCCCAAACTCGAGGCAGAGTGGACTCCCCTGCAGAAAAGCTGAATTTCCACCCCTGACAAAAAAACCCACACAAATAACTTTTAGATTTAACTTAAAGAACAGCAAATGCCCCGTGTGGGGTTTCCCCATGGCTCAACAGGAGAGCACAATCCCATACGGACCAGAAGGAACCAAACGCATCATTTTTAAGGTGCAATCTATTGAATTTTCACACCAAACTTATCTCTGGGTGATTTGGCCACCAATACTCACGAGCAGGGTCACTTTCCCCATTTCTGAGGGCTGTGGTTATTCTCACAGCCCTAACAGTGAGTGCATTATATCAGACACGTCCTTGCACAGAATATTGCCCTGGATTATAACCCTCCACTGTGACAAGCTGCACAGCCACTGTCTCCTTGGTACAGACACTCCACAGGACTCCAGGAGAACTATTCTTTTCCCCTTCTCCTTCTTTCAGGATAAACCCCATCTCATCTACTTTGGAAGGCTCAGAAAATTTCAGCAGCATTTATAAAAAGAATGGCTATTCCAGCTGATGGAACTGCTTGTGTAATTCGGGTCACTGGAAAAGCATCCCAGCGTGGCAGAGTTACCCCGAGAACATCACTTCTACGTGATTTCTTACATCAACTCTCAACAGCTGCCGTACTTCCCAAGAATGAATTTACAGGATTCCTGCACCCTGGTCATTCTCTCCTGCTCTGGGAAACTGCTTACAAGGCAAAGGCAGTAATCTGAATAAGGTAATTTACAGCTTTAAACACTTCAGCTCCATGTTCACGAGCCTGATTCCTTCTGAAATGAGGTCCTTTGCATTCTTCTCCATGTCAAGAATTGAATCTTCTTAAAGCATTCAAGTGACTGTTGTGATCTGCAGAATTCAGTTTACCTTGTGATCCCAGCAGAGACAACTCTGCTCCGAAGGCAAGTGATCCTGAGCCTGAAACAGTGGATTTGCATTGTTAACTCTTCTTATGAAGCTTATTCTGTGTTAACTGAAGAGCCAAAATGCACTTAAGTGCCTGAGCAAGTATCTCCAACGGGGAAATCTGACTCAAATTCAGGAACACAAGAACTAACCCACTCCCGAGGCCCAACTGCAAAGCCAAAGCAGGGATTTTGTCCAATCCATCCCCACGCTGTAAATAAACATCACTGGAGAGGGGAGGGCTGTTTCATAAGCAAAGGCTGGGCTCCCACCTCTGTTTCAACACAAGTTCTCCCCGCTCTCAGCAGTGGAAGATCAAATGCAGAATCCAACCTGCACCTTGTATCTTCAATTCATTCAAGGCTGCATTAATGCCCCGTGTTCCCCCAAACCAGCTCCCAGCCCTGCTGGCTCTGTGGGTGGTGATGAAGTGAGACCACCCTCAATGCAAATCAGAGGAGAAAAGAGAAGGATCTCTGGGGGTCCAGCCTGGGAGGAACAGCAGCACCATTGAGAAGCAACAAGACACTTGTGCTGGGGGATGTTTCTCTCCAAGGAGACAGACAATGGATGTGCAGCACAGAGGGAAGGAAAGCTGAGTGAGAGGTGAGTGCAGCGCGCTCTGCGACGTGTCCAACAAGGATTCTCTTGTCCTGGGTAACATTACTCTCCAGCAGAGCTGCCCAGGTATGTGGACAGTGTTTTAATTAAGGCAGCTGCTCTGCTATCGAGACAAATAATCGCTTGTGCCAAAGTGGAAACCCTACACTTTTTGGAGCAGCTGACCTCAGCCATTCCTTCTTAACTCACCTGGTGGTTAAAGGAACTTATTAGCAACTGAACAATTGGGTTATTTTTAAAAATAGGACTAAACAAGCATCTTAGAAATAATCTATAGAGGAAAGAGGAAAACACTTCAGCTCTCCGTGTCTTACACACCCCCCATTCTTGCTTTTATCAGGCTGAATTACATCCAATTCTGCACCTGGCCCACTCAGGACAGTCAATATTTTGCCTTAGTAGCCACTCAAGTTGAGCACGCTCAGGCTGTTGCTTTCTTCTACAGCCTTGACTGAAACAAATCATGTCTACCACTGAAACACTGCCAGTGTAATAATCCTTGGAAATAGTCTTTTTCCATGTTTATTCAGAGGTCAGCATGCACTGACCTCCCCAGGAGCCTCACACACTGGAAAACTATGCTAAATGCAGCAAAATTAAGGATTAAACCTTTTTTCCTTTTAAAGAGTCAGAAGGAACAAGGGGGAACAGCTTCACACTGAGAAAGAGCGGGCTTAGATTGGAAATTAGGAAGAAATCCATTCCTGTGAGGGCGGAAAGGGACTGGAATGGATCTCCCAGAGAAGCTGTGGCTGCCCCAGCCCTGGAAGTGTCCAAGGCCAGGCTGGACGGGGCTTGGAGCAACCTGGGCTGGCGGGAGGTGTCCCTGCCCATGGCAGGGGGTGGCACTGGATGATCTTTAAGGTCCCTTCCGACCCAAACAGTTCTGTAATTCTGGGAAGCCAAAGCAAACTTCAAAGGATTGGCCAAAAAAATCACTCAGATCCATCTGTGCTTTGAATCCGCATCTGCGACACGCAGGTATCTGATCAGGCAGGGGAGGAGAGCAGTTCTTAATTAAAAGCCACATCCCAAGAGGAAAGCCAGTACTTTAATTGCACGTGAACTTCTGACATTGAGGAGGACAGAATCCCTGCTCCCAGCACGTGAGGAAGCTGCTCCAGCACCAGGAGGAGCCCATGGAAGTGCCCTGGTGCTCTTGCAAAACAGCCCTTCTGGCACACAACCCACCTTCAGCTCAGGTTCTTCCCCTCTGGGCCAGCATCTAATAAAACATTATTATCATTTTTCCGAGTCACTGCACAGCCCCAGAATTTCCTGTTCCTGCTGAACGCAGCCCCAGCCTAAGGGATGTTGTGGAAACTCCAGAAGGGAGCCTGGCTCCACTCAGCTCAGGCCTAAAACCACCACCAAAGTCACTCCCACAAATCCACACGCTGCTGAACCTTAATTTGATCCATCACATGTCCAAAGGCCGCACAATCATCAAGCTTTGTATATTAAATGACACTTAAATGGACTTTTGTGTTGGAGACCAGATGTAATTGATACTGGGAACAGCTCGGCTTTGTTCATGGATTCACACTGGATTCCAGCACTGCAAGAATGAGCAAATCCAGAGTGAAACCAGCCAGCTCTTCTGGAAAAAGACAAGTGTGAATAAGGTTGCAGACCCAGGTCTGGCTGGTCACAGATGTCACGGCAGACACATCACATTTATTACAGGTTTAAATTCAGCTTGAAGAACTGCATTGAAAAAGGTGACAACCACCCATAAAAAACCAGGATCCTTGGCGTTCCTCCTGCGAACTGGTGGATAAAACAGAGCTTTTGCTGGATTCCCCACTCAGAGAAACAAAAGGCAGCCACCTGGCAGAGGGCCCTGGATGGGCACTGGTGACCTGCAGGTGAGGGCTCCGATATCCCATTCCCAGTCCCCAGGAGCCACCACAGAGTATCAATATCTTGGGAAGTCCTGGTTATCTGTGTCAGGAGTGCAGCTGGTGTTGGAGATGCCCTCTAACAGCTGCTGGATATGCAGGGCACGCTCTCTCCAGCAGTGTCCCTGCATCCCAGCCTTCCCCCTCATCCCAAACGGAGCTGAGGCAGGTTTCTAACCGGGATCCAAGCTCACCAGTGATCCTCACACACCCCCCCTTCCAAAGATATTTAAATACAGTTTTTAAGGGTCTCTAACACCAGCACTGCAGTGGCAGGAGCCTGGAAGACAAAAAGGCTTAAAAATAGAAAGAGCAAGTGATATGGAGCCAGAATTGAAATTCCCTTTTCCACTCTCATGCCAGTAAAAGTGGGGTTATTCCCTCTAAGCCAAGCACCACGTGAACAATTTACATGTATTAATTGCTATCTCCAATTACCATCAAGATGGCCAGAGGTAATCTGTGTTAGCTGGAAGAGCTCCTGCTTCCAGCCACTCAGCAAATGGACAAACTGGCTCTCGAGCACCACAGATCTATCCAAGGGGCCTTAGCCCCTCTCTTTAGCCAATGATCCTGGTGTTGGGAACCCGAGTGCCAGGAGCCCATCCCACAGGTCAGCAAATCCAGGGAAAACAGCAGGTCAGAGGCTCAGCTTTGAGCCCACAGGGCTGTCAAAGCACTTCTGCTTCCACCACCTTCTTTTTCAGCTTTCCCTGGGGCTGGTTTTCCTGCTTTAAACATCTCCCACCCTCCCCAGACGTCGAGCTGGGCATCTGCATTCAATTATTTTATCTCTCTCCTCGATGCCTCACACTGCTCAGCTCTTGGACTCCACATGCACAAAGCTCCAGCCACATTCTCCTGTTCTTTATGGGCTGTGCAGGCCAAGCAGTGCAGTTTGCCTGGGGATAAATTCTCTAACTTCATTTATCTTCCCTCACTGAAGGCAGAGAGGCAGATTTGGGACTTGTCCGGGGGCTCACATGAAGCAAGGTCCTGATTCACATTCCAATATTTCAAAATCGTAAGTTTATACATTTTAAGACTCATCACACTGGGATTTTCTAAAAAGCAACACATTCTACTAAAAATACCTCAGCATTCTCCTGTGATGAGAAAGCTGATCACCTCCCAGATCTTTAATTGCAAACAGAGCCTTGAAGAACAATCAGTAAAGTTACTGACTGCTGTGTCTCTGCTGCTTTAATTCTTCCATGGCAGCATTACTTGGCTCTGTTCTTCAAGAAAGTTTTCATTTTGGGGAATGAGTGTTATTTCAATACCAGTCTTACTGGGAAAAGAGAGGAAGAAAGTCATGGCTGTGAGCAAACACTCATCTCCTGGTGAACCTGCCTGTCCCTTCTGTGAGGATGAGTCCCCGTCCCCACTCCATGCCAGCCATCTGATCGTCCCAAGTCAGCTGGATTTTCCATCTAATTTCTATTATACACACCCAGGCAAACATCCAAATTAAACACTCAGCAGGAAATCTGCACTTGTAGAAGGAGCTTGCTTGACTTTTACCAAGACTGGGGACACATCAACTTCCACACTCCAGCCAAAGCCACCAAGGCAAGCCTGTCACAGACCCACTGTTCGCTGCACGTGGCCCAGGAGCACAATAAATCCACCTTCCAGCCCCCTAGGGACACACCCCACAAGGATTCCGGGCGTTGGAACCCACCTATCACTCTGTGCTCCCAAGGTTCCTGGGAAAGGATCCTCCACGGCAGCACTGCCCAAAAGCTGGTCCCTCCTTTGGAGTTTCTCTTGGAGAGAACACAGCTCAAAGTACAAGGGGACTGACTCACAGGACAGCGATCCTAAGAGAAAGGAAGCAGGAGGATAATTCTCTTGGGATTGTTCTCATCTTCCAGGATAAACTGGTGGGCCCCTCAGAAGCAAACTCCACCAGGCTCCTTCCTTCAGCTTCATGTCTCTGCAGCAGCACTTCCAGGAGCCAAACAAAACCTCCCCGTGACTGATCCCAAGGAACATTTCCATGCAGAGCACACCCTCAGTCTCACTCCAGAAAGCCACGAGAACAGATGGGATCCCCATCCAGGTGACACAGTAATTATGTCACACGATTATTAACGTATTAAAGTTCCAAGTGCTGTCACTTCACAGAATTATTCAGGATGGAAAAGACCTCCAGGATCATCGAGGCCAGCTTTTGGGTTGGAGCATCCTCACAAACCCATTTAAGAGCCATGTGATCTCCTTTATCCCTCCTCTTACAGGGACTTCCTCACAGGTGGGTGCTCCAAGGCTCCCAGTTCCATGGAAAATAAAGGAGTTGTCCTTAAAAAGGTACATGCCTACCCCAAGCTCTTGCTGTAGAGATTCTGAACTCCTCCAGAGTCGCACTTTCCGAGGCCCTGAGCAGTGTATTTACAAATACTGACTAATTGAATCCCAAGCAGAGCATTCCATGCCAAGGCCCGTTTCCAGCACAGCTTCTTTCAGGCAGGACTTCAGGAGGGCTGTGATTGACAAGGTCTCTAATGAGCTCTAATTGAAGACCCGGCAGCCTGGAAAACCCAACAACAGATGTGGTGAAAGGGCAAACCACAAAGTGTTTTCCTAATGAATGAAAAGTGTCTGGGCTGATGAGGGCCAGTGACCCAAAAAGTCTCTTTTTCCATACACCCTTTTACATCGTGTTCAAGTTTGGGCAGTTTCCCGTGTCAGCACAACACTTGGGGGCAGTCCTGGACAGTCCTGCACACACTCCATGTATTCAGAGGGGCACCAAGATGCTCTTCCATGAACAAACAGCAGCAGGACCTGGCTCTGACGGAGTCAGAGGGACCTCAGGGAGGGAACTCAGCGTGGCTATCCTTCCCAGCAGGAATACCAGCCTAGGAGTGGTTTTAAGCTGACAGAGGGCAGGTTTATATGGAAGAAATCCTTCCCTGGGAGGGTGGGCAGGCCCTGGCACAGGGTGTCCAGGGAAGCTGTGGCTGCCCCATCCCTGGAAGTGCCCAAGGCCAGGTTGGACGGGGCTTGGAGCAACCTGGGCTGGTGGGAGGTGTCCCTGCCCATGGCAGGGGGGGCACTGGATGGGCTTTAAGATCCCTCCCAACCAAAGCCACTCTGGGATTCTGATTTTAGGAAGCAGATGCCAGTTCCTGCGTTAGCTTTGGGAAAACTCTTGACATACAAAGACATTCCTATGTCATCCTTGCTCCTTTCAATCTGCAAGCAGCAAACCACGAGTCCTGCAAAACTCTGGCAAACTGAGCTGCAAGAAGGCTTCAAGTGATAACCTAAACTTCACCCCAAAAAGTTGGCACAAGCCTCTGTTTCACATCTACTCCAGAAGGGCAGCACAAGGAAGGAAGGAAGGAAACCCAGCACAAGGAAACCAAGAAGTCAGAGCACCATCTTTCCTAATTCTATCCCAACTTTAATGAACCTGCCCGTGCACGTTGTGCATTCGGAGTCTGACCTTTTCCTTCAAGGAGGTTATTGTCTGGTAATGGCACAGGAAACAGAATCAAAACAGCAGCTGTGAAGGTTTGGATGAAATTTGCCAAAAAAGGTCAAAAAACTATTTGCTTGAGTCTGGCTTATGATGTTTTTGGAACTATTACAGGTGGCAGAGCACACACGGCTCTTGCCTAAGCAGACTTCAGGAGGGCAGGCTGAGAGTGGCTACAGAACAGGTTTACAGATGTCTCAACAACAAAGAAATCAGCCTGGATTTAACAAATTATTTCATCTCTACCCCAGAGAAGGGACTGCAGTGGCTGGGAATCACACAGGCCTTCTAACAAGCATCAAACCAGTCTGGTTCACGTTACACTTGCAATATGAAAAGAAGCCCAGCGAGCCTGTTGCTGATGGAAAGCATGTAGAGCACTAATGAGCACCATCCAGAAGTAATTCCAACATACAGAGGTACCCAGCAATTTTCTGAGTCATTAAAAAAACCTCACAGCAATTACAGTCAAGCTTCCCATGGATCCCCAAACAACTGCCTTGTTTTGAATGGTCCCGGGAGCTGCTCAAACCCTGGTATCGCTCAGTCCTCCCAATTTCATCAGAAAACCAACCATGTCACACCAGATCACATCAGTGATTCAGTCACTTGTGTCCCACCTCCAGCAACAGCCACAGAAACGATGCTTTGGGTTGCCAAGTTTTGGTGACACAGATGTAGCCAATTACTGAATGGTTTCAAGAAAGAGAAATAATCCCTTCCTGCAGGGAATAATTTCTTTCCTGGCCCCCAGAGCTTTCTTACCTGTACTTCAGCTTATGGAAATAAAAGAAGTACTTAAGACTTGGATAAATTTAAGCCAGCCCCAACTTTTTAAACCACAGTTTACCAACCATTTAGGAATAGACATCCCCAACCAAACTTTCACCTGGTGAGCAGCTGCCCTTCTGCACACAGAGATGACAGACGGCTCAGACACAATTTAAACTGTTTAATTAGAGGCACTAGTTCAAACAGCTATTATCTGCAGCACCATCAGATTTTTAGGGTGTCTCAGGCAAGGTTTGGCAGCATCACACAAAACTCAGACCCGCCATAGAAAAGGGATGCAGTTCTCACTCGAGAGAAGACAAAAGGCTTAATTCAGAGGTCTGACACCCCTGTTCCAGCCTCAGTGTCCTGTCTGCACCAATTCAGAAGCCTGGGTCAGAAATAAGCCATGTGTTTAGGCTGGACAGTAGAAGCACATTTTCCCAATAGGAGGTTCTGTAGAGATTTAATCCATATTTCAGCAACACCTTCAGTTACCCCAGAGGCAACCGTGCCACCCACAGTTTTAAGGGACAGTTGCCACTAACTGGGCTATCACAGCCCAAATGTGCATCACAGGACGTGCAGCTTCTAATGACCCTATAAATGCTTTTTGTTTTCTTCACCAGCATTTTGTGGGAGAACAAGAGTGCCAGGACAAGCAGTAAAACAGGTATTGGGCACAAGGCGGTTGGCCAGGTTTGGTTTTTTGTCACTGCACTGCAGAACACTCAATGGAGCATAAATTATACCCAGATTTGGGTGTTGGTAATGAGACACCAACAGACTCCGCAGTGGCTCTGAAGTGTGTGGGTGGCACAGCCACTGCCCCTCCCGCAGCTGCACCCACAGGCAGGTTGTTTATCAGGAGGTAATACCCAGGTACCAGGGCCTGCCATCAACCCTCTCCCAAATTTAAACAGCAGCCTCGGACTTGGCCATGAGTTCATCAAGAGAGCTGCTAATGACCCTCCAAGCGTCCCTGCACACACAACCTGTTGGCCTGCCCAAAACAAACACTCAGATTCCTGACATCGCTCAGCCAATTGTTTGTTCTGGCCTTGGCAGAAGACAAGGGGACAGACAAACAAGCCACCACACCCTCGAGATGCCTGAGGACGCATTCTTACATAGCAGGCCTTGGGCAGAGCCCCCAGAACTCACCAAGTCGATGAGGTCACTGAGATTCTTCTCGATCTGCTGCGGAGGCAGACGCCTCATCAAATCCAAGGCACAGTCCAGCTGCTGGTCACTCTGGGGGAACAAGAACAGCCCTTTGTCACCACAGGTACAGGTAACACAGCAAATCCCACCCACGCAACTCCCCGACTCCTCCGACACAAGAGATTCCAGTGCTAAGCAGCAGCACATTTTGCATTAATACAATGAAATTCGGTACGTTTGATGGTGGATGATGGACTTGGCATTGCAGTTCTGTGGTCCCACAACACAACACTGTGCTGTTGATGGCAAGGAGTCCAGTCCTCACCCCCCCAGAAACTGCCCCCACATTTGTGCAAGTGTCTAATGTGCTGTTTTTCCACGTGATCTCAATGATAACCAGGGTAGGGAACTGAAAGTTCCTTCTCCCAAAGCAGGTTTAGCACTTCCTCCTTTGCACTGATCAGCTCGAGATAACCAGCATCCAAGACAAACTCTGCTCCAGTTCAGAGCTCTCCCTTTCTCTCCCTCCCTCAGCCTTATCAGAAAACCAGAATGAAACACACACACAGCACGATCTACTATTGCCTTCCTCCTACAAAACACACACCAAAAGCTGCCTGTATCTGAGAGCCCAGGGGCTTCAGAGATTCACAGAAATCCCAGCCACGTTCTCCAAAGGGCTCAATGCAGGCTCACACCAACTCTGACCCACAAAAGCCACCCTTAGACTGCAGAGTCAGAAAACGTGCCCCAAACGTTACCACAGACACTGATGACTGAACCACGGTCCTGGAATAACCTTCAGCTTCCTTTTCACCAACACAAACAGACACTTCCCTGCAGGCCTAAGAGCACCCAAAACCTGCACCAGTTCCTTTGCTCACAGCTCCGGGGAGGAACAGCCACTTGGTTTCCACTGCTCCTCCCCTCCCTTTTCTCTTTGCCATTTCTTGCCACCCATATACAACAAGCTCGGCTTTAATTTCACCCTCCCTGTGCCCTGCCAAGCCCCAGAAGTTTTATTTAACAACAGCTTCAATACCAAAGCAGCTCCATTATAACATTATTCAAAGCAGCAGCCCCCAGGACAGGGAGAAACAGGAGAAGCTTCCTGCAATTAAGCTCAACCTTAGGAACGAGGAAAGGAAGGAGTGCTGGGTTTAGTGCACATCTATAATGAAACTGTTCCTAAAGGTTCACAGCCAAAGACAAACATTTACACCCGGGCTGGGGAGAGCATGGATTTGTTTCTCCTCCAGCTCAGGTCATAGCACAGCTTTGCACAACATTCCAGCCCTGCAGTCAGGCATCAGCTCCCAGAAACCTGCAGTACTTCCCGAAGGTCTGAGCACCTGCTGCCACTGCAGGAGGGCCCAGGAAGGAATTCACATAAACCCACCAAACCCTTTAAACACTTGGATAATGGGGCAAGCAAATCCTTGGGGGAAGTTAGTCAGGAGTGAAGCAATTTATCCTGGAAAGGGGCCCCAAATCCATGATTGAACTATCACCATATCCATGCACGAAACCGACAGCCAGGAGTTCAGAACCTTTTATTCATCTTCATCAGATGTCCACCAGAAGGGAAACTACTCACTTTTTGGTACCAAGTTCTCAGTCCCCAAGGAAAGGTTCTCTTCAGATGGCCTGTGCCTGCCCAGCCCCTGCAGGGGATTTCTTCCCAAGTATTGCCTGTACCTCCTGCTACCTCTGATGTCCAGGAAGGAAAGCTGGAACATGGTCACAAGGTTCTGTTCCTCGCTTGTGGATCATGAGAAGAACACTTATGGAAGTGCTCCATCCTCCTGTGCCAGCTGGAATTGTTCAACAGGCCAAAAAGCCTAGAGAAGGATGTTAAAATCCACCACTAGAGCTGCAACCCCAGAGGAAGTGTTTTACAGTGAGGCAGTTTTGAAATGAATACACTGGATGAAGGAGAATCTCTATTTTAACCAGGAGAACTTAGTCTGACCATTTTTACACAATATATTCAATAACAGCAGTAAAATGACGTGAGTCAGACTGTTTAAGGCAAGGATCCTCAAAGGGGTTCAGACACAGCTGCCAATGGAAAAACAAAAATATTCAAGCAAACACTAACTGTATTTTCCTGGTATTGAGGAGGCAAAAGCAAGGCTGAGCAGCAGGACTCTTCAGCTTCTTGCAGAGCACTTAGGTAATTAAACAGCTTGCCAGCAGATCTCCTAAAGCACCAAAATAAAGGCAGGGCCTGCTGCAGTTCTGTCCCTAAATCCACGGATACACAGCCACTTTAATCTGCCATAAATCTGGCTGGAATGGTCAAAAAGGCAGCACAGAGACAGATTACAGGGCAAAGTGGTACCTTGGGGCACTGGATCCATCTGGTACCTTCTGTTTCAGAACTGAAGGGGTAAATTCTACCAGGATCTTTTGCTGCTGGTTCTTTCCCCGTAGGTGAAGGTTTAAAAACCAGGTGTGTGGTCAAACACATCCTTTGGTTCCAGACCTGGAGGCACCTAGAGAGGGACAGGAACCACATCCAAGGTGCCACAACCAGCAGCACAGAGTTCCCTGATTCTGCAGGAGGGAAACACTCCCAGGGATGTGCTGCCACTGTAGTTTGGAGAGTTGTGTGGTATTAGTGGCACTTCAACCCCCCCAAAGCCTTCAACCAACCTGGGTGAGAGGAAGGTGCTCTCTGGAGACCCAGGACATGTCACCCACCTCACCAGGGCTGCCCCCACCTACTTCTCTTAACTTCACCTGCTCTGGATTTCCACTTGCTTAATTCTCTTGTAAAATCACATACTGAAGACCAGGTTTTTTAACAGACCTCCAGACAAAACATTTCTGTGGAATTTTTGCCTTTAGACATGGAGAGGCTTATAAAGCCCTGCTCACTGAGCAGGTGATCAGACAGGCTGTCTCCAGGCTGGGCTGCTCTCAAAGCCAAGCTCTTTGAGGTTACTGGACTTAATGAGCTTAGTGTTTACTTGATATGAGGTCGTTTTCCACCACTCCCGTTTCATCCAGCCCAGAACTCCTGTGGAGGAGCAGGGAGTTCAGACAGAGAGCCTAAATGAAGTTTTATTACAGCTGAAGTCACTGAAGGATTTAGAGATCACAGGAGCCTCAAAGACTGAAAATATTAGTTTAGATGAAAGCTCTTTAATAAGCTTCCTCTGAAGATGTTTGACTATCTAGAATCTCCACTTAAGCACCTGCTATAGCATTCCCAGGGGACTCCCACAGGGGAAAAAGGTTATGTCTATAGTAGTTATGCTTCAGCTTCCTTGGCCTGCATTTCCCCTTCAGTCTCTTTGCTGTGTTTAACTTCTTTCCAAACGAGAAACCCTCTCACAGCAGCCACAGGTCTCTGGTCATTTAGGCATTCTGTGCTAAAGCTCAAATCAGAAAAAAAAGTGCTTAAAAATAAAAAAAATTACCTGTATAAACGTGCATCTGCAGAGGGGCACAGCTGTGTGTTTTAAAGGGTGAGTATGGGCAGAGGTCATTCAACACAGAAAACAAAACAACTTAAAAACCCCCAGAGCTCCTTGGGCTGAGGGGGACGGGGGCACAGGAATATTCCAGCCTGGAATCGGGTGTGCTGATGGCAGGAAACAGGAGCTGACCCACTTGCAGCTGCCACAGCCCAGGGCACCGAACCCAGGTTGCAGAGAGGGAGGGCACTGACCCCACCCCAGGGCTGCACAGCCTGGGCACACAACTGTGCCCTGATACAGGGGTGGCTGCACCCCAAAATCCACATCTGGAGCCCTCCTGGCACCGGCACTGCCAGGGGCACCTCACACGAGTGGCACCTGTTTGCTCTTTCCAGCAGACAGCAGCCCTCTGGTGAGCTACTCCAAGCACTTTGCACTTTTAAATTACATCTTCCCACAGGCATTTATCTCACTGTACAAACCTAGAGAAATTCCCAGGCTTTATTCCCAAGATTTGGCGACTCTCCGTTGCCCGTTCCCTGACTTAACTGATATTCCATGTTTTAAGAGGGTTTACACCAACCTGCAGCTCTCCCCATTTCAAAGCCATTCCACAAACGAGCAGGTCAAAGACTTCACTTAAAGTTCCCAGCCTTCCAGTCAGCAGGAATGTGCTCCAGAATTTCATCACAAAGCCCCGGGGATTTAATTCCCTGTCCTTCCCACCTTTGTTGGGATGAATCCTGCTCACTGGACTGTGTTATTGCCCAGCATAAACAGAGCTGGGCCGTGTCTCCAAAATGAAAGCCAGGCTGGTTTCACTTCTGGGTTGTGTTTCTGGATTAACTCTACTCAGAGGTAACTCCTGAGGAAGCTGAGCCAGCTCAGTGCGACAGCAGTGGCAGCTTCTCCCAGTTTAGCCCTTGCTGGGAAATCAGCCACTTGAGCCACCAAATCTTTTCCATCAGCAAACCCAGCACAACATTTCCACTCCAGGCATGACTGTGCTACAAACCCCCTTTCCCATGCAGGATGCCAGCTGAGCACAACTGGGTGACCTAAAAATTACTTCAGTAATTAAGATTAAGGTGAGAAGGCCACCCAACTGATGTAACAGATAAAAGAAAGGTTTCTGAGGTGCTTCACACACAAGTTTTGCTCAAGACTGGCATCTGAAAGGTTACCCAAGTGTGAGGTGGATCTCAATGTTCAGGGAACAGCCATAAGACAAAAACCTGAAGAGACACCACAACCAGAACAAGTGCTCAGCTTGATGCCACTTGGAGCAATCACACACCAGAGCAGTTTGGTCACTGGGCAGTTTAGAGGCAAAATATCTTCATAAATTAACGCAGGGCCAGAAATGCACAACCAGCAAATCACTCTCTTCCTTTCCTGCTGCAGACACTCCCCAGACTGTAAATCATATTATTTCCTGTCAGTTCTCCCAACAGGAATGTCTGACTAACATTTCAGCTTTGTGGTACTACAACAATAAGTTTTTTAATTGAAACACATGCCCAGCTTCCCCTCCTGCTTGTCAGTTTAATCCCTGCCAACTTCCAGAGCTCCAAAGGCAGAAGACTCCCTTTTCCAATTACACAATAGGATAATATTACTGCCCGAAGCTGCAGCAAAGGCTTGAATTATTGTAACCCTTGGGTAATAAAAAGTACAGCGGCATGTGGAGTTGCAGGGTTCCCTTCTCAGCTGTCAGCATCCACTTTTTAGGATGTTAGATGGGAAGGGGAATAACTGTCTGACCCAGGAAGCCCCAGAGAAGTTCTGCACTCGTGACATTTCCATCAGCAGCGCTTTTTCCTCGCAATCTGGTTTTCTACACTCGTTTTCCCTATGAACCCTCCTCTGGCAGATCCCACCAAAACACATTCGTAATGGACTCGTAAATCAGGGCTCTCTGACAGCAAGGTGTGCTGGGGGGAGAAACAGCAACGAAGGCAATAAACCCTGACGATAAGACTGTGCTGGGCACAGTCCTAACAGGGCAAAGATTATTAAAAGAACAAGACACTGATGCAAACCTCATCCTCCTGCTGCTGAGCTCCTTTGTCTTTTCGGGCTGGGAGGGGACCCAGTGGCTTTTCTGACCTCAGACAGCCCCGGCCACGCCGTGTGCTCAGTAACAGGTCCTGCCCAATTTCCACAGTCGCTACCAAGGAGCCCGAGCCGTGACACGGCTCCTTCCACGAACACCAAGTGAGAGGGATTAAAGATTAAAATAAAAGCAAGAAGTGATGGATCGGAAGGCTTTAGCAGAAGCTGCTGTACTGTCTCCCCCAGCTCCCCTGTAATCTGTATTTATTTACAGAGCAATTCCACGAGTCACGTCACAGCTTCTGACCCTCCTTGCAGACGTTCTGCACGACACGACTTGTTTCACTCCGCTCTGCTCTTTCACACACAACTGAGCACGAAGCAGCGCTGGCCCCAATTAATGACTGCAAACACTTTTAGAGCCCGTTTTCTAAACTCAAGCCAGTGCTGCACACACTGCAGATGCACCTGCACGTTGTCAGAAGGTGAGGGGTCTGCTCTGAGGCTCAGCTTTGTGTTCTGCATTGCTCCAGGAACGTAACACGCAAACTTCAGAGAGACGGGAGCTCAGGAGGGACCTCTTCCTTAAAGAGGTTCTCCAGGAACGAGGAACTCCCACATCTGCTCCGAAGCCTCACACGGGGGAACTAAAATAATCCATGGGAAGGGGAGCAAGTGAGGCAGCTGAACTTTCCTTGGCACCACTGCTGACACCAGATACTTCTCACCATTTCACAGCACAACCATGGCAAGGCCTGGAGAGATTAAAGGAGCAGCAATGGGCTTCCAGGAGCTGCTACCAAAGGGATCTGCTCCTCCAGACAAGCTCATCGATTAGTGTTTTCCCAAATCCTTTTCCTTTAGGCAGCTCTTCCAAGCACCTTTCCAATCAGATGCTCGATTCCACTTCCCTTCCTCATTCCCACCTCCGGCACAGGCCAGCACTGTTCCCTGTCCACAGGACATCACCCACCAGCCCGACTCCACTCCAGAACAATTATCAAGTGAGTTCTAACGCAACGAAGGCGTTTCCATCCCTGATGGAAATAAAATAAATACCCAGATGCAGCTCCTGTTAGCACACCTACAGGGGTGCAGGGCACACAGGGAAAGGATTAACATTTCCTTGGCACCTCCTTCCCAGCAAGGATGCGTTTCCAGAGGGCACCTATCTGCATATTTGATACTTTCCAAACTGATTCACCATTTATCACCTTAATTTATATAAATCCAATGTAAGTCTCTGCCAGCTCTCCAAGGAAAAGAGCCACCACTCACAAACATGAGAGCAGGATGGACCAGCACCAAGGCTTTCTGGGAACAGCTATTTATCCCAACCTTTTGCCAGGATCACTAATGATTTCTGCACCAGCATTTGTCTTCTGGGTAACAGAAACAATGTTTTATTTATTAAACTTGTCATTGAACATGACAATGCAATTTACTGGCTTTCATCTGGTGCCAAGAATTCCCGTGAAGCATAAAGTTTGCAAGAAGTCATTTCCCAATAAATCATGGCAGGGAGTGACTGTGCAATGTCAGCCCCACATGAAAGTGGGGGCTGCAGAGAAAAGTTGCACACACTGCAAAAAACCATCTCTGACTTTTAATAAATAGGATTGATACACTGAAGTTGACTGTACAACTGACCAACTTGGCTCGTAAGGTTTAATTACACTGATGTTACTGCACAACAGGACTGTTTTCCCCATCTGAAGTCTGGATTTAACCCAAAATAACATTTGCTTTGTTAGCTCTAACTACAGATGGGAAATCTTAGCGAAACAAAGTGAAAATAACCTGTTGCAGCACAGCGCTGAGACAAGAACTCGTCCTGCTTTTGCAAACACCTCGTGGAAGCTGCAATGTCTGCCAAGGGTTTCACTACCAGGAGAGATGCTGAGTGTGTGCATACCCCGAAAGACAGACAGACAGACACCCACAGGCAGCTCTGCTGGCAGTGGAACCACGCAGTGACACCTAAAGCATCAGGTGCCTCTCACTATCTCCTCGGGACTGGGTTCAACACTCTACCTCAACCATTTCCCGTAGCTGCACAAAGAAGCATTGGGTCCATCTGAAGGGCTTGCACAGTCAAGTCTTGCTTTCCAGGAGCTGTGCCCCCACCTCCTGCCCACGTCCTTCCCCCCTGCCCACTCCCTGTGACTCCCAGCAGCAGCAGATTCCACGCCCATGCACAGGAAACCCTCCCAGGATGCTCTTCCTGACCCTGCCAGCCCTTCTCCCCGAGCTCCAACGCAGCCCACCCCTGCAGGATCCCTCTGAGCTTCAACCCTGCGGAGGGATCCCAAATTCCTGATTCCTCCTCCCCATCCTCCCACTCCATTACTTCACTCTTCCTCTGCAAACCCACGAGCTGGGTTAGCTCAGGCTCTGAAATCAGCCCCGTCTGTGTTGGTTCACAAGTCTGGTGACCTGGTTTTCACAGTCTTCCTGCCTTCCATTCAAATATTCCTGAGGAACCGCCCAAATCCATCCCTAAGGAAGGTCTGCTTCATTTCTACACAGGTCAATTATTTTATTTTTAAAATTGAAACCACAATTACTACAAAGACAGCAGCTCTTGAGATTCAGTGCTGTCATTTGTGTCCCAGCACAACTCACACACACCCGCCGGCCCAAACTGGGCACGGGGCCGCGTCCCAGCCCTCGGAGCTGCAGCTGCCTGACTGCCCTGCACCCTCAGCACTTTGCAGCCTCCTGGGGCTGGGAGCCAGGGTTGTAAATTCATGGGATAACTGGCGAGTAACGGGATGCCTGGCGAGGCAGGGAGGAGGCACAGGGGATCTCCCATCAGCCTCATCCCTGAGCCTTCCCCCGTCGCCTAAAGGTCAAAAAAGTAGGTTAATATGCCTTGTGCTTGGGGCTCACACTGTGTGCTTTGCTGACTGCCCTGCAAAGCTCCCCCAGCCCAGTTCTGTCCCAGGAATCCAAGTTTTAAACCATGGGTTTGCTGACATACAGGCCATGGGAATATCACACCTCCACCGAACAAAATCCTCACGCTTCTCACAATTCCTTCCCTTGCTGTAATTCCCATTTTTGAAGCCTTTCCATGCTTTCCTTGCCACTTCTGTCCTGCCCTCAACCACACCTGCAGGCAGGCAGTGTGGGATCCAACAGTGCAGATAATTCTGCAAAGCTTTCAATAAATTCAAGCAGTAAAGACAGTTTGTGCAGAAGAGCTTCACCTGGCACGTGCCACCTTCAATGCACATCAGGTTTCTCCTTCAACCTAACATGAAGTTAACAGTTATTCCACAGCTCTGGATTAGCCCTGCCTGGACTCCTGGCTACGTGTTTGACCAGGCAGTGGAGCACCATCCACGCAGAGCCAAGACTACACCCCAACCTCCCTGTGACGACCCCCAAATGTGCAGGGTGACAGCCCTCGGTGGGCAAGCACAGCTCTAACTGCTGCGGTCAGCACAAGGCAACTGATATTTTATCTCATTCCTCCATTTCGTGGCTCTCCCCTCCTTTGAATTAAGTCACCAAAAGCCTCAGCTCTTGTTTCTGGAGCCTGTCTCGGGTTGCAGCCCAGGCTCACAGCCAGGCCCCCACCACCTGGAATGGCAGAAGCTTTTTAAATGCTGCTCTTTCCCAAAGCAAAACTGCCCAGGGAAGGCAGGTGAGAGCACATCACGTTCAAACTCAGCAGCTTGTCTGATGGAAAAGGGAGAAAGCACCACCCAAAGAGATGCGAGCAAAATTCCCTGAGAGAACAGCCTGTTTTATTTATGGTGGCTTTAGGCAACCACTAAGCTTGTGTCTTCAGTGCAGCCTCAACCCTTCTTCCTTCCACGCAAAATCCTCTTACTTAAGTGCTGTTTTCAGTCTTGTTTCAGCTGATGCTGCTAAAATTGTGAGCTCCTGAGTTCTGCTTTCACCCAGGCTGGTAACCCTCCCACTTTGCAACAAGGACGTGATTGAAATTCCAAGTGAATGCACCAGGAAAGAACTCAGCTGCACTCTGTGCAACAAAAAATCAGGAGGACACTCTCCTTAAGACTAAGGGACAGGGCCCTGGCAAGGACAAGCTCTGCAGCAGGGATGCAAACACCTGGAGTTCTATCCCAAGGGTTTAAATCCAGAGTCAGGACCTTCTAAAGCAAATCTGCACTGAAAATAATACAGGCACACTGATGAAGTATAAAGCAGGGAGCTTTCATTTGCACAGAGAAAGAATAAAGTAGGTAATTTATGAGCAGGGCAGCCAGATAAGTCAAGTGCCTGCAAATCCATTCCCTAATTCTTCAGCCCAACTTGGAAGGTGCAGCACAAACAGCGTGAGCTCAAAGCAAGCTGAGTATTTCCTTCCAAACCCTCGAAGAGGGAGGGAGGGCAAAACACCAGCAGAGGATAAGACAAGGAAATTCATCTCCTGGTTGATGCCAAGGTTCAGGCCATCACTCCAGGAAACACAGCACGAGGTATTACCTAATGCAACTGAAGTCATTCTAAATACAAGCCTATCTGGGGCACAAACAGGGAACAGATCCTGTTTTCAATTCCTCACTCAGAACTTGGTTGTACCCAAAAATCCAGGAGAAGAGGATTGCACTGCACCTGGCATTACCCAGACAACCTGCTCTGGAAAATCATATTTTAATTAGGAAACAAGCAGAGCCCCTTCCTCAAGTACACTGTGTTTTCTCTCCATGATAAATCCTTCAGCCCAACTAACGGGGAAACTTCTTTAAAACTTACTCAACCCACATTCCCCCTCATGCCCCACGAAGGGAGTCTCAAAAGCAAATGTCTCATCTACCACACAGGCAAGAGCTCCAGCTTCCAAAGACAACCCGTCTGGAAGCAATCAGGATTAAAAAGTGAATTTTGGCCGCCGGACCAGGTCCAGGAACTCTGAATTACTCAGCTCAGGTAAGTCACAAAAGCTGAACACTCTCCAGTGTTTCAGACCCAGCTCCTGGCCAGGTAGTTGCTCAATTCTCATGTTAAAGTCAACACAAGCCCCCCAGTCAAGGACTATGAAATATTCCAGAAGGCATCACACAAAAGATGAAGAAAAATATCAGTTTAAAGTGGCCACGCCTCCAGTGCACTGCCCTGAGTTCTTGATCTTTATGTTCTCATTAAGACAACCAATTCAGCAAACAAAATGTGGGGTAAAGCCCAGCCAGAGAAAGCAGGAAGCTTGGGAGAAGTTTATGCTGGCCAGAATACTAATTAGTGCTTCAAGGATGGAACCTCAGTGGTTAAAGAAATTCAAACTTGAAATCCCATGTTTTCAAGGCAGATTTTTTTTCACCTTTACTCCTGAAGTGGAAAAGGAGCAGGAAAAACTGAAGTGTAAACATGCTTTGGACCTTGGGCATTAAGGAGAGACAAAGATTTATTTGGTTGAGGCTTTTTAAAGGCTCTTCAGGACTCCTTGCGTGAATCAGTGGGAAAGCAGGACATTTTCTACTGCACTTTACAAATCACTCTATAAAGCGATTGAACAATATCAGTAAAAACAGAAGACCAACATCATTTTGAGTATCTTCTACTTCTGTAATCATCTCCTTTGCCTGAAAAAACCCTTAACCCACACTAAAGTGGGGGAGAAAAACAGGGCTTAGCATGGATGGAGCTCTGAGCATCCTGGTCTAGTGGGAGGTGTTCCAGCCCATGAAGGGGGTTGGACTGGATGGTCTTTTAAGGTCCTTCCAACCCAAATTGCCACAGCCTGAGCTCCAGCTTCCAATGCCTTACAGGCACCTTTCAGCCCTCCAGCAGAATTGCTCTCTTCAGCAGGCACTGATAACACTGTTTTATTACATTTTGAGATGGGCCTCTCACATTTTGCATCAGCTCAAGGGGGGAAAATCCCAGCAAAAACACTTCTCTGCCAGTTTTGTTAGCAGGGTAAGGAGATATTTGGACTGGACCAAACATCTCCCAAAGGCAAGCAGGAAAATAAACACAGGCACTGGCACCGCCCAGCAAGTCTGCAGAAGCATCCTGGGTCTAAATTTGAGTTTTAAGGCTTTGGGGTGACCTAATTGTGGCCTTCCAGGACCTGAAGGAGCCAACAGGAAAAACTGAGAGACTATTTATAAGGGCCTGGAGTGACAGGACAAGGGGGAATGGCTTCCCACTGCCAGAGGGCAGCTTAGGTGGGATATTGGGATGGAATTCTTTCCTGGGAGGGTGGGCAGGCCCTGGCACAGGGTGCCCAGAGAAGCTGTGGTTGCTCCAGTCCTGGAAGTGCCCAAGGCCAGGTTGGATGGGGCTTGGAGCAACCTGGGCTGGTGGGAGGTGTCCCTGCCCATGGCAAGGGGTGGGACTGGGTGGGCTTTAAGGTCTGTTCCATCCCAGACCATTCTGGGATTCATTGACCCACCAAAGCCAAACTGGCCCAGTACAGGGCACTGGGAAGCACTGCATGAGGATGTGCAACCCCGAGCTCCCCAGCCATCCCCCACACAGGGGAGCCAGGGGATGGAAGGAAAGCAAAGCTGACAGCTGTGAAAGCAGAAACTGAGTAGGGCAGCAATGTCTCCTTCGCAAAGAAAGTCATTTCTCAACTCAACTACAGCAATAAGGACTAAAAATAGTCATTCAAAAGAGCTGAGCTGCACTTTCATTCTGTTCCACTCCCAGATGTCAACTAGTCCCGTATCAGCACATATATCCACCATATGAGGAAATCCTGTTTGAAGAACTTCAGCTTGGGAGTGCTTTTCCTTCCCTAATAAACCACAAGATTAAGCATCAGTGCAAGGGCAGCATTGCCTATCCCAGTGATATCCTCTGGCTTGATTATTTTGGGAATTTGCCGTTTAGGATAACCTTTAGCTAAGCTCACACCCTCGGCTTGGCTAATAAAACATAGACTCTACAAAAGAGCTCAAGTTGGTGTTTCTTACAAGGCATGAGGTGCAAAGAACTTGCTGGGGACACTGAAAACATGCCCTGAGCTCTCACACCACGTGGTGGGGTGTCAAAAGGGACACAGCCAGGTGAGAGATGGGCTCAGATTCCAGACAAACAACCCCTGCCCTGAAACTGTGAGTGACTGTGAGCAGCACCCGAGGCCTGTGTGTTGGAGCCACTGTCACATCACATGCCCTCAGCACTTTCTCAGCTGCCTCCCAGATCCTGGAAGGATGATGCACAGCCAGCACCACACTAGACAGCCTGAATTTATGGTTGATTGAATCATAAATTTCCCTAAAATTGCCCTCCTTTTCCTCAAGAGTTGCACAGCAGAAGAAAACCCTGCTAACATGATGAGGCCAGTTTATGTAACCTGAAAAGGAAGGGGGTTATTTTTCACAAAGAGTAACTGGATGCCATCCATTCAGAGCCCACAATTGCAGAAATCTCAGCAGATTCACTCTCCCAAGTCCTGCTTTGCCCTGAACAGTGCATTCCGTTTATTTTTAGCTCAGGAGACACATCCAACCAGGCAGTTTTCAAGCTCCATGTGCTGCCCTGCCCCATTCCACTGAGCACCTGACTGAAATGTGGACACAGCTCCAAGTTATCCCTTCAGCTCCTCAGTCAGGAGCAGCGACTTGAGGAGACAGAGGTTGCCAGCTCTACTCTGCAGAGATATTGGTAACCCTGTGGTACTAGGAAGGTGTTTGACCCCATCTCCTGCACCACACCAGCTGTTCTCTGCAACAACAGGGCCATTTCATCATTTCAAGGCTCTTTTTCCATATTCTGGTCTCACACCACTAAAATTAAACATCCTAAAGGCTGGGCTTGCACTGGAGTTGCAACTGGAGGCTGCAGGTTCATCCCTGAAGTCCACTCAACACTGGAAACCACCACATCCTGTTGGAAGTTCTGATCAAACTTCTCCTGCCGTGGTCTCCCTGACTAAACATGAAAACACCAGAAGGCAGCATGAGCTCACAACACCCAGGGAACGGCCCAGGGATTTGTGCTCCACCTCCTTCAAAACACTGAGTTACACTGAGCCCCCGGCTGCACGTTTGCACAGCCCCTTAAAGAAGTTGGGGCCGCCGCTGGGACTTTACACGAGGCCTCCTTGTTTCCTTCCACTCTCGTCCTGTGAGGAATTCTGCCACGGCAGAAGTCAGAGGACAGTCTGCTGGGATCCCAGTTTCCAGTTGCACAGTCAGGTCTCACACCTGCAGGTTCCAGTGTGATAAACTGAGCTGCAGGGCTGCAATAAGATGCTCCCTCCTGTCAGAAGGCAGGTACAGCACCTGCTCTTGCCTGAGCCGAGGAGAGGAGCAGAACTTTGATCTCAGCTCTTCTTCACCTTTCCCCCGACACTGAGGATCTTTACCCTGCACGACACGGGTGGCAAAACACACGAGGCATTGCCTCTGAAATCCTTACAACTGAAAGTAAGAAGTACAGGATTGCACTCCCTGGGTTAACCAGCCCTGGCACCGCTGGACTCGGGTCTGCTCTACAACCAAAATACATTTGAGGACTCTCAACGTGTTCTGCTGGAAAACCTGAATTAAGAGCTCCTAAGGAAAGCAAAGGGATGTGGTTCCCTCCAAGTGATTCCATCCCTGAGGAGGCTCTGGAAAAGGCCCTGTCCGCACAGGCAGGGCCTGGGCCAGCTCCTGCTTTACCCCCGTTTCACTCGGAGCTGATGGAACGGGCTCCCTCCCGCAGCCCCGAACTCGGAGGGTTCGTGCCCCGGGCTAATCCCCCGGGGAAACACACGGTACTCCACGGGGCCGGGGCTTCCTCCCGGGGAAGGGAAAGCTGCGCAGCCCCCTCTGCCCCAGTACCCGCCGCCTCCGCCACACCCCGGCCCCCCGAGCACCACCCCAGCCCAGCCTCCCGCACAGCCCCCGCCGCGGGCGGGCCCGGCGCTCCCTTCGCAGCCCCCGCCGGGATCCCACCGCCCTCCCCCGGGATACCGGGGGCACCCACCGGGCAGGGTGGCGAACCTCCCCCACCCACAGCCCGCCCCCCCCGGTATGAGACGGG
>VWZF01004062.1:237621-295988 GCA_013396755.1 Sclerurus mexicanus | reverse complement strand
CGGCGCAGCCCCCGGCTTTGTGTGCCGGCCCCCGGCCCCCCCAGCCCCTCCTCTGCCCACCCCGGCCCCGCGGGGAAGGGGCCGCAGCCCGTGGAGTGGGCAAAGGGGGAGTTTGGCTGCTCGGTCTGGAGGGGCAGATGCTGAAGGAGAAGGGAGAGGTGCTTGGCGGGGGCGGGGAGGTGGAACGCGGGTGCATTTGGACTATCCCGGCACTGGGATTGAGTCTGGCGCTTTGGGAAGCTCTTCGGGAATAGAAAGCAGCCGGCACCGGGAAAGGTCCGGGCTGAAGTTCCTGTTTTGCTTGATTCGGAGCGCGGACTTGAAGCCGAGGCTCCAAATATCCCCGGTCTGGGATGAGCACCAGGGTGTGACCAGCTCATGCCACAACTAGTCCTTCGTGGCAGAAATAAGGACACGTTCCCAAGGCCTCTGACCACGGGGAACCGAATGGATTGGGCTGGGAATTGCTGTGCCAAGGTGCAGAGCCTGGGGGCACCGGCCTCCTGACCCCTCCTGGCCTCACCTGAGTGCTGATCAGTGCCAGGGATGCCCAAAGGAAAAACCCTGAACATCCCTGTTAAATCCCCTTCCTGCAGCGATACAGGCTGGCCCCAGTTTCTGTAGCCCAAGCAGGTTGTGCCTGTCCACAGGTAAGGCCCTTCCCGCCTGTGCAGATGTGATTTTTCCAGTATCAGGAGCAATCAGAGCAGATTTCCCCACAAACTTTCAGACTTTGCACTCAGTGCATCCCGCTGCTCCCTGCTAGCCTGGAACCAGGCTGGAGGTGCAGTTAATGCTCCCACATCCCTTCCCTCCCTGCACATCTGCCCCTGGGGAAGTCTGTTTGCCTTCTTCTTCCTCACCTGGTCGTTAATCTCTTCCTACAGCCGGCAGGTTGTGCCGAGCCGGCCTGTTTGCCCTGGGCGCTGACGCAGCGCTCAGGAATTCGCTGGGCAGCTGGCAGCACATCTGGACTTGTCCCGCTCACGGAGCTGCGGGGCTGTGTCCCGGTCAGGTATGCAGGGAGGGGGGATCCCCCCGCTCCGGCAGCTCCCTGAGCCCCGTGTCTGCTCCTGCCGAGGGGGAATGGGGTCGGGAAGGATGGCAACCCCAGCACAGTGTGTGCCTGGCAGAGCGGCAGCCGTGCCCTGCCCGAAATCAGCTGGGAACCCTCCCCGGGTGCAGCGGGAGGGAGCACAGCCCTGTGCACACAAACACAGAGACCCTGCAGCAGCACAGGGGTCCAGCAGGACCCCCAGGAACGAGAGGATCGCAGGGACAGGGACTGAACCAGTCTCGAACTGGTCAGCTGATGGGTCCCCATGGGACTGGGGTTGTGTCCCGTGGATGGTGGTCGCCAGCCTTTGACGCAACTCGAGGAGAGCAGCCTGGGCTCGGCACTGGGGTTTGCTTTGCTGCCACTGGGGCAGCCCGGCTGGCACCCCATGGACAGGCAGGAGGTGCAGACTGAATGCCAGCCCTCAGCTGCCACTGCCAGGCCGTGTGACACGGAGCAGGAATGGTTCTGCCGGGGTGGAGCCCGGGAGAAGTGAGGTTTCAGCCCGGCACAAACCGCAGGGCTTTGATTTATGGAGCTGGCGGCTCGGCAGACGGGATCCACCCCCTGCTTTTTTTAATATTGTTTCCTGGCAGCTTAGTTGGTTCCTCTGCTGCTTTGAGCAACGCTCCCACAATCCTGCGGGTGCCTCGTTGCCTTGAAAGCAGTCAGCTGGAATTTGCTATTTTGGGAGCTAAAAATTGAAGGGAAGAAGAGGAAGAGGAGGAGAGGGAAAGGGAGAAGGAGGAGAAGAGAAAGAGGAGGAGAGGGAGAGGGAGAAGAAGGAGGAGAGGGAGAGGGATGAGGAGAAGGAGGAGAAGGAGAAAGAGAAAGCACATTCATGCGAGCACAGAGGAATGGTTGAGCAGGATTCCACTCAAGGGGAAAAGGCACAGAAAGAAATTATGATTCATTTTCAGTGGAGCGGAGCTTCGTGTTTCTATAGTTCAGTTGTAACAAAACAAGGCAGCCAAGCCAAGAGGTTTATTCGTACCAGATGGGCCAGCGGTTGGATGTGCAGCTTTCCAGGAATCCTCTTGGCTTGGGCAGAGTTTGCAGCCAGGAGCTCAGGAGTTCAACCATCAAGGTGGTGGTGGAGGGGACACGCACACGGATGGCAGGGGGTCCTGCTGTGTCCCCTGGCTGTCCCTGCCGGGCTGGGGGGGGACTGTATTCCCACCCCATTGGCTCCTGCTGGGCTGAAACTCACCCTGCTCGGCTCATCCATCCCGGCGTTCGTGTCAGCACCTGCCCCGTCTGCCGCGTCCTCGCCCCCGCAAACGAGTCTGACGAGGGGGTGTTGCCTCACCTCCCGAGTCACCTGGAAGCTTTCCCAGGGCAAGGGAGCCCCGCAGAGAAATAGTAAGGAGTCCTCGTGGAGGTTTGGTTATTGAGAACAGTCTGTCTATCCATGGGGTGCTCAGGCAGATCCCCACGTGAATGCTGGGTGGGGGTCTGTGCTCCCAGCTCAGCGTAGAATTCGGATTTCCCCATGGTGGGAGCTGAGCTGTGGTGAAACCCCCCCAAAAAACCCACTCCTGTCTCCCGCCTTCACTAACAGAGACTAAAAATTCCTCCAGCAAAACCCAACTGGAAAAAAAACCCACCTACAATAATCCACTTGTTGCACTTTGGCTGCAAACAGGGGATGAAACACCAGTGACTTGTTTCCTTGGAGGAGATTGGGGCAGAGAAATGTTCACTCGCCTCGCTCACGTCTGGCACCTCCGGCTGCTGCTGGGGACTGGCACAGGTAGTGGGGGAGTGACTCAGACCCTCATCCCTTCCACTTGAGTCTTCCTTAAGCACTGAGCTAAGTCATCCTGGACACAGACCTAAGTGGATTTGCATGGATAGATTGAATAAAAGTCCCTTCTCCCTTGTATTTTAGGATAAAGAATAAGCAGAAATGACAAAGATGGGATTTTTCCTTTTTTTTTTTTTTTACCACCAGATTATTTACAAATCCATTAAAATTGGATAGAACTTAGTTGGTACTAATTTACTGCTCTGGGAGGGAATTACAAGATAATAAGATCAGTGATAAAAGCAAGAAGTAGGTGTATTTAATGACTTTTTTCCCCCACAGAGTCATGAAGCAAAATTGGAAGAGCGAGACAATGTTGGGAAAAGAAAATGAACCCACAAACACTCCGGAGGGTTGGAGGGCTCAGATGGCACCTGGAGCAGCTGGAGGACACCAGGATAATAAATAATACCTTTATTTTTACACGTGGATTTTAAACAGCAGCACAGGATGTGAAGCCAAAGTGGGAAGTGCTGGTGGTGCAGGGAAGGAGCATCCCAGTGCTGGGGTTGGGAGCCAGGCAGGGTGAGCAGAGGTGGGGATCCCAAAGGGGTTGTCACGGCCACCCTGAGGTGGGGCACGGGGATGCTCTGCCTGCTCTTCCCAAAACCACCTGGTCAGGTGTTTCCCTTCCAGGTGGACAGAAAGTGGCTGCGGGTCTGCCCAAGTCCTGGGTGCTTCTGGAGGTGTCGGAGCTGGGATTTGGGACTTCAAGACTGGGGCGTGTCCTTGGGATTGCTGAGTGCTTGTCAGCATCCTCCTTCATCCCTCCCCACACCAGTAATTTAGCAAATACCTCCTTATCTGGTTCCCCCTCCCTGGAATCACACACCCCCCGCTGTGGGAAGAGCTGTGCTCGGCCCTGCCTGGGGATTTGGATGTAGAATGCAGCAGAGAAGGAGTGTTTGGTGTCGGATCCTTTCGGCTGGGCAGGTGGATTACAAATGACAATTGGGCTGGGGAGCTGCTCAGGCGTAACTGTGTTGGAGCTGCAGGGACTTGGGTGCAGGATTAAAAACAGCCATAAACACTGTGAGAGTGACCTGGGACAGCCTGCCCAGGGAAGATGATGCTGGCCCAGCCCTGGAAGTGTCCAAGGCCAGGTTGGAGCAACCTGAGCTAGTGGAAGGTGTCCCTGCCCATGGCAGGGGGTGGCACTGGATGGGCTTTAAGGTCCTTCCGACCCAAACCATTCCATGACCTGTGAAACAGTGAGAGAAGAGCTCATGTGTGTGGTCAGGGAGGATCCTGACTGGTGCTGGTGGTGGCTATTTGTGTGTCCTGCGGGCTTTGCTTTAAGGCCCTTGCTGCATATTAATCAACCAGCTCAGCCCCGCTGTGGCCGAGCCACCAGATGATATTCCTGACATGCCCGGGATATTGTCCCCATTGTGCTGCACAAAGCCATTCCCAGCCAGGGCTTGTTTTGGTCAAGGCTGAGGGGAGAATCCATTGAAATAATCCTCTCCAACTGTATCCTCCCTGCCAGGCTTTAAGGGCCAAGCAAAGCAAAGTGGCACCGACACGACACTTGCCAGCTCCTCTGTGCTCTCCCCTTGCACACTGTGTAATTTCAGGTGAAATCTAAAATAGAATAATCATAGAATGATTTGGGTTGGAAGACACCTTAAATACAATCTTGTTCCACTGGGACACCTTCCACTACTCTAAGCCCCATCCAACCTGGCCTTGAACACTTGGGGCAGCCAGAGCTTGAAAAGTAAACTGCACGTGGCAACCCCAGCCCAGCAGCAGAGTGTCACTTGGTGAGTTCAAGCCTACTTAGACCAGACTTTGCTCCCAGCTCCCTTTCCTGGAGCCCTGAGAAGCAGCCAGAAGCTCTGGTTTCAATCCCAGCCAGCTTAGCAGCAAAACAAAACCCCTCAAAAGGTCGTGAGAAAATCGTATCCCAGCTTATAAAGGCAGATTGATGTTTCCTCTTCCACTTCTGGGATTCATCTGTTCCTTTCCCATTGAAACGGATGATAAGAGCACATCTCAGCTCCTTGGGAGCTCTTCAGGCTCTTCCTCTGATTGACCCTGAAACAGAGGGAACCCAAACCATATCCCCAGAGCCTCAAGTTCGTTTCAGAGTTAACCAGAGCCTCTTCCTGTGCCCGTGGAGGTGGAGCAGTGATGAGCTGCTGTGTGGTTCTTGGTATTGAGCTGGAATCAGTGAGCTGGACACCCCATCAGCCCACGGAGCCTTCCTTGTCCAATCCAGGTCCCACACAAACAGGAATTCGTCTAAAGCACCATCCTGGTGTCATTTCATTCCATGAGTGCTGACAGTAAACACAGTTTCTAGTCCTCAGGGCCAGAAAGAGTAGCTGGAAAATTTGGCTCCTTGGGGCATTCGAGACAAAAGGCAACACACACACACAGGCCCTCGATGTTTTATCTTTTAGAGCATCCTGTTCTCCAAACCCCGTTCCTGGTTTGTGGAGGGAGCTGACGGGTGTTGTCTCAGGGGATGAAGGTGGGAGGGCGAGCAGGGATCCTGCTCTGGGGTCAGAAACAGGAATATCAGCCAAGCTGGGACACCCCAACCCCTGTGCCATCCCAGTCCAGGAGCTCAGGAGCAGAAGTTTTCTCTCTTGCAGCCTTTTCCTCCTGCTCCTCCCCTCCCCTCCTCCTCCTCCTCAGCATTACTCACCACTTATGCAATGCTTATCTCCCAGCCATGCACATGCCAGTAACCAGTTGGGCAGCGAAAAATATTCCGCTGGAAAAAGCAGTTTGTCTGACTGTGCCTGCCTGGCTCCCGGGACTCACCCCCAGCATGGCACAGGCTGCTTCTCTGCTGCTTTCCAGGGGAAAAAAGGAGAGGAAAAAGGGCCTGGTGTCCTCTTGGGACTATTCAATGTGCTGCTCAGCTCAGTTTGCTTCTGCTTCATTGGCCCACAAATCCAAATCCTCCTAAATAATTCAGCAGAGCTGCTGCACTACAGGTCTAAATAATTCATCCTGGATCTTTGAGGAAGGAAATGTGGTTACATCACCCTTCAGAGCAAAGCTTCTGGGGCTTCTTCCACTCCCCTCCAGAGCAAAGTTTCCCTCTGATCAAGCCAAGATGGTCCTGTTAGTGCTGTTGGGAAAAGCTGCCGTGCTCAGGGCTTTGAAGGGAGATGATCCCACCCTCCCACCTCCTTTTCCGTGGCTCCCTGAAGGTGCAGGGGATCAGGGCGAAGCCTGATCTCATCCAGGAATTCCCAGGAGAAGGGAGCAAAGGAGCAGAGGGGAGAGGGGCCCTGGAACCGGGGGCCAGGCTGTGCCATGAGGGGCTGCACCCTTGGGTGATCCTCACCCCTGACACAGTGGAGAGCTCTGATTATCCCATTTTCCCTTTGAGTATTTGGGATCCCGCTGGTGGATGAGACAGCCTGGTGCTGGGCAAGGGGAGGGCTTTGGGAAGGAAGAGGTGGCCATGGTGGTGGGTCAGAACTGTCCAGCAGCCTCGTGTGAAACCCCTGGGTTGTGTTTTCCATCTCCCTTTTGCCAGAGAGGTCTCTCCCACAGATTGAGCGACTCGTGTCAGCTGCCAGCTGACTTCCCCAGGAGCCCTGCTTTTCCAGGGGGCTGCTGGAATCAGCAATTCCCACCAGAGGCCAGGGCAAAGTGGGCATCGCTGGCCCAGCACAGAGCAGTGGCAGGGGGTGTGGGTGGTGCCCACGCAGTTCTCTCTCTGTTCCAGGCTCGGTGTAAGCAGCACACACCAAACACGGATCATGCTGAAAGCATTTTGCTTAAATATTTATAAATCCTTCCCGGCTTGAAGCACAGCCAGTTCTGGAGGTGTGCAGAGCTCTGCAGCCAGCACAGGATGGGGGCTGGCAGGGCCACAGTGGGGAGGTTTTGGAGGTGAGGCTGTGCCCTGTCAGGCAACCGGGTGTTTTGGTGACTTAGAAACAGTGGAAAGAAGCAGGATGCTGGCAGAGCTTTCCCTGCTCTGCCAGCGCAGCCCCAGCCTGTGTCCTGGCCCCCAAACCCATCCTGGTGTGCACCCTGCATCCCAAAGGTGTCCTGGCTCCTGGAGAGGGTGGATATACAGCCAGAGGTTCAGACTGGGCTGAGAGTGGAGGAAATGGAGGTGAAAGAGCTTGAGCGAAGGCAAGAATAAAATTGATTATTCCCTTTCACTGGGCAGACCCTCTTTGTTTTCCCGACCAGCAAATCAGGCTGTAAAGAACCCACCCAAATCCCCAGCTGCTCTCCTTGTACTTCCCATCCCTTTCTCCTCTGCAACCCAGTGATAAAGAGCTCCTTTCCCCAAATCCCCTTCCTCCCCAGTGTGGGGCTGGGCCTGGGCCTTATCTCTGCCTGGAGTAATTTGATTTTCAGCATTGGCAATTACCACAATAAAAGATGGGATTTGCAGCCAAGTGGTGGCTGTGGCAGCTGGGCTGAGACCACCAACACCCCCCTCTGGGGGGTCCCCAGCCTCCTGGGCTTGTGTGAGCCATGCCCTGGGGAACATCCCCCCAAAAAACGACAGGGAAGAGTCCCCTGTTCTGCTCTGCCCTGGGACAGCAGTGGAACGTGCTGATCTCACAGATCCCCAGGGACTGAGGCTGGGTTGGGGTGGCAGGAGGGGGATGCTGCTGCCAGGAAAGAGGGACAGGATCCCTGGTTTTGGATTCCCCCAGGATCATTTAATCCCGACAGGGATGTGACGCCCCCCTTGCTGCTCCTGGCCCAGCTGCTCCTCCCCGGGCTGTTGATGGCTCCCATAAAATCCAAATGTGCTTTGCAGTTTAGCTCTGTGTATTATAAACCATAATCCAAACCCCATAAAGGAGCGAGTCCTTTGCATAATGATCCCATACGGTTCTCCACGGGCTTTGAGAACACGCCAGGGCTGTGTTTCCCCAGCTCTTCACCTCCCAGATACAGAATTAGAGCAGCAGGAGAGGCTGATCGGGGGTCAGTGGACCCGTCCCCTGCAGAGGTGTCACTCCCTCGGTGGGAGGATGAGCAGAGCTGGGGCATCCAACAGCTGGAGGGGTCTGGGATGGAAGGTGGGAGCCCCCCTGCCATGGGGAGAGGGCACAGGGGGACCCTTTCCCAAAAACGATGCTCTTATGTGGCAGTTCCGGGTGAGGAGTGGAGGATGTGGGGTTGTTTTGCCACACACTGGGGGCAGTCACGGGGTGTTTGTGCAGGGCAGGAGCCAGGGAGGGATGCCAGGAAGTATTTTTAGGGAAGTTGTTTTGGTTTTAATTCATGACTCATCCCTTGTCTCCGCTCCAGGGCAGTCACAGTTCAGGAGTCCTCAGAGCTGAGCAAAGACAGGGTGACTGCAGTGACCAGTCAGGGGGAACTGGTGACCAGTTTGAGTCAGTGCACCCCCAAAAAACCCCCATGTTTGTCCTCACCCTGCAGCCCTGGCTGTGTCCTGCTTTGTGCTGGGGCATCTGGGCAGCCCACAGCACATTTTTGGCAGCAGTGAGCTCTGTCTGCACCCAGAGCAGCAGGTGAGGGGCGATCCTGCCCCTCTGCCCCTCTCAGGTGAGACCCCCCTGCAGTGCTGAGGTCCCAGCTCTGGGGTCCCAGCACAGGAAGGACTTGGAGCTGCTGGAATGAGTCCAGAGGAGGCACCAGGATGATCAGAGGGATGGAACAGCTCTGCTGGGAGGAAAGGCTGGGAGAGCTGGGATTGTCCAGCCTGGAGAAGAGAAGGCTTTGGGGTGACCTAAATGTCACCTTCCAGGACCTGAAGGAGCAACCAGAAAGATGGAGAGGGACTATTTCCAAGGGCCTGGGGGGACAGGACAAGGGGGATAGCTTCAAATTGAGAGAGGGTGGGTTTAGATTAGAGATTAGGAAAAAATTCCCCCCTGGGAGGGTGGGCAGGCCCTGGCACAGGTTGCCCAGAGAAGCTGTGGCTGCCCCATCCCTGGAAGTCCCAAGCCAGTGGGCTAGTGGAAGGTGTCCTTGCCCATGGCAGAGGGGGAATTGGAACAATATGATCTTTAAGGTCCCTTCCAACCCAAACCATTCCAGGATTCTCTGATCCCTCAGTGCAGGATGAAATATTTGTCCTGGATCAGACAGAAACCAGCCCTCTGGAGCATCAGCTACGGGAGAGCTTGGGGGATGAGGTTTTATCCCAGCTCAAACACAGGATGTTTAAACTGGGTTAAAAGGCCCCCAGGGCACAGTTTGGGGGATGCAGAGCAGCTCAGAGTGGGAGCATCCCCTGTTTGCTGTGGGAGAAACAGGAGCCAGCACATGCAAAGTCAGTTCTGGAGGGGTCTGAGAGGATGCAGGAGTTGTTTATTTATTTCACCCGGGTGCGAATTCCCCATTTGGCCACGCTGTTGCAAATTCGAATCCCTTAAATCAACTTAAATCACTCAGAAATACAGGCAGTAATTCCGGGATTTATTGGACCAGGGGCTGCATAAACACGGATTTAAGCTGGTTTCACTAAATCAAAGCAAAACCCGGAGCAGATATTCTTCTCTGCTTTTTCTCCAGAGTAGTTTAAACTGGTTTCAAGTTGATTTAAACCAAGAGTGGTCTGGGGGAGGCAGAAGACTTGACATTCCCATTCCCAGGAGAGCAGGGACCCACTGGCAGCTCCATAGGCTCCTGTCGCAGCTCAATCCCAACACACACCTGAATCTGCACCTCTAGCAGAGATAACCAAGCCTAAAACCTCATAAGAAAATGCCATTTTCCCCCCCAGATCCCACCCACAGCTGGGTAGGAGCTCAGAGCTGCTTTTTGGGAGATGCCCACAGCAGCAGAGCCACGAGTGTGCAGGTGCCACTCCTGCAGAACCGAAAGGGGTAACAGGGAGGAGGAGGCAATTTGGGAACTCCTGGCCCCAAGGAAGAACCCATGTGGGATAAAGCCCATAAAAGTGCTCCTGGGAGGCACAAAGGGTTTGGCTGCAGGAGGAGACACAAAGCCGGGGAGCTCAGGTAAGTCTGTGCGTGCCCACTCTGCTGCTCTGGCTGTCACCTGGTTAAAGAGGTGTGGGCAGAGCTTTCTGGTGGCAGGACAGAGCTGTCCCCAGGCTGAGCACGGCGCTGTTGTTGTCTGCTTCGGAATTAACAGCCCAGAGGGAGAAATAAAGCAAGAGCAGAGATGCCAACCCTTCTCCTGACTGCTCTCCAGGGAAAGGAGACGTGGAACAGCCGTGCCCAGGCTGCAATCTGAGACCTGGCCTGGAGCCTGCTGTTCTCCACCTTTTGGGGGTGTGGGAGTTTCCAAAATGCCTCAGGAGTCGGATGTTTTCCCTCCTAGGGGGGTGACTATTTGTTTCCAAGGAGGGGCTGTGGTTGTTTTGTGGCAAGAGGGGTGGTTTGCCCCGTTTGCTGCACTTGGCAGCTGGTTAATGCAGGGAGCAGCATGGGATGGGACAGAGCTGAGAATTTTAGCTGGAAACCCTTCAAAAGGCTGGTTGTGGGGGGTGTCAGTGTGGCAGAGCTGACTCTGACTTGGTTTTTTTCCATAAAAGCTCTAAATATTGCTTGCTCTGCTGCAAAGGTTTGTATCCTCTCAGGACGGTCCATCTTACTTAAAAAGCTGGATTTGGAAGCTGCAAAGATGATTATGTGGGGTTGTAGAGGTGGGGACGGGCAGGATTTTGCTGGGGAGGGAGTGGGATTTAACAACTTTGTGCTTGCTCTGAGCTGAGAGGATTATGCTGCTGGTCCTGACACAGCTCTTGGGTTTGGATGGTCTTGGGCAAAATGTTTTCCTCCTTTCTGCCTGCTTAGTCCTCAGTGCACTTGTGGCTTATCTCCTGTATCTGTGTTTCAGTGGAGGCAGGTTACAGACAGCGCTCTGAGTAAATCCCAGGTTTGCCTGGAGCGGGTTGAGTGGCATCTGGTTGGAGTGGCCCTTGTGGTGTGCTGGGAGATAAAATCACGGCTGTTCCTGCCTGAGTGGGAGACACTGGAGGAGAAAACAGGATTGCTGACAAGATAAGGGCTGGCTTATCTATGCAGAGTGTTATTTGGAGCCAGCACTGAGCCCAGACGGTGCAAGAGGTGCAGAAAGCTGATTCAATCACTTACTCACAGGGTAATTCTGTCAGGTGAAGCCTTTCTAATGTGATGACATTTGAATGTAATTTTGAGTTAATTCCGTTCGATCTGTGCACTATCAAAGGCGTAATGTTGTCAGGGGTGATGAGTTTGGCCTTAAAGGGTTTATTGAGGCGAGATTCCAGCGGTGAGCGTGGAGCGCTGCCATCCCAGCCCTGGAGAAGCGGGGTTTTAACTCGTATATCCCGAAGGAGGGGGAGCTGGGGGCTTGATGGTGCTGCATTTCTTTATCCAAGTGTTTCCCTGCTCGGGTGAGCCGGGAGACAACCCGCGGGTACCCACAGACCGGGATGCTCCAGCTGCAGGATTCGCCTTGCCCGCAAGAGGCTGCTGGTGGCATTCGGAATCATCCCGAATTCCCGCTGCATCCTCCTCTTGGTTCTCCCTGTAGAGGATTCACAGCCGTGAAACAAGGGCAGGGCAGGGCGAAAGGAGTTGTTTCCCCTCCCAGTGTGCGAAGGATTGGGTGTTTTCCAAGGGGAAAGGTGCTGGGACAGCACAGGGCTGATCCTGGGGAATGGGGGCAAAAGGAGATCCTGTGCCAAGAGAGAAGGAACGGGGCTGTGTGATGGGGAACTGGAATAGGGTTGCTCCTGAGATCCCACAAGTCTGTGCCTTCCTGGTTTACTCGGTGTTTTTATAGAGATTTGGGGATCTGGGAGTGTTATTCCCATGGGAATGTCCTGCTGCAGGGCAGGGAAGGACAGCCCTAGTTTGAATCACTCTGCAGTTGAGTAGGTCTGCTAAAGCAGGGGCAAAGGAGGGCTTTGATGTCCCCAGGAGGAGAGCAGATACCTGGGGGGAAGTAGAGGTGGTTTGGTATCTGCTGGCTGGGGTTTAGGGGTCCTGGCCAATCCCCCCTCCCGGACTGGCCTTTTGGGGTGCTTTTGTTCCTACTCCTCGTGCATTCCAAACTGTGTTTCCAGGAAGTGTTACTGCCCCTCAACAAAGTGATGGCACAGAAAGGGGGGCATTGATCCTAAAAGCAGAATGTAATTACAGATATTTCATCTCTACTCCCGAGATCTGCTCTGGACAGTTCTTGCACTTTCCTGGGGCTGAGCCAGGAATTGCTGGTCCAAACCTGTGTCTTCATGTGGTCAGGCTGCCCTTTGATGTGTTTTCTGTCCTGCTCTGTCTCATCTCACCCACCAAACCTGGTCTGTGAAATCCCTGTGGATGTTTTAAATTGTTGTGGATTTGCCTTGTGAGGTCCAGCAAGGAGGGAATGGAGGAACAGGATGAGAATTCAAGGTCCAGCCTTTGTGTGGTCATGGACTAAACACAAAGGCAGAGCTACAGACAGTAACCCTTGGCTGGTTTGGGAAAAGACTCACTGCTATGGAGAGGTTTTCCTGAGGAAGCTTAGATGGCCCTTCAGCTAAAAAATTAGGTGCTGCACCAGATCAGGTCATTCCCTGGAGTCTGGCACCCTTTCCCTCCCACTGCATGGCCCACAGAGCCCTTGGCATGTTTCATATGCTGGGTCCCCAAAGCTGTGACTCCCTGACACCCCAAACAGAAGAAAACTCTGCTGGCTTCCCAGGAGATTCCAGCACTCAGCAGGTGACTCAATTAATTTATTAAGAACAATCAAGGAAGATGATTTGCAACCCGACTTAAATTTTGCAAACATCAAATGTCTTTTTTTTTTTTAAATACTGACGCGTATTAACATAATTAGGTGATCAGCAAAAAAATCCTGGCTGTTCTTGGGAAGGGAAGCCTGGCTGGGATGGAAGAGCCCCGACACCATGTCTGGTTTTGCTTTCTCACCTTGGCTCAGCCTGTGCTCTGGCAGCCACCCTGGGCAACCTCTGCCTGTTTCCCTGGCCAGCCTGGGCTGTTCTGCTGCTTGTGGGACCTTGATCCGGGTCTGAGACAGGATCTGCCAGATCCCTTTCCAGGGCAGATTTGGAGCACTGACCTTGGCAATGACATCTGGCTGCCTGTTCCTCCGTTTCCAGCCATGTCCACGCTGTTGGCTCTTGGACTACAGCCCACGTCAGGAGACACCTCCTGTATTTCTGTGGATCTGCCAACCCTCACCCTCTTCTAGGGAATGTCTTCAGTGCTCAGGGCTGAAGGGAGCTCTGGTGGTCGAGGCACAAAGTTGGTTTCCTGTGGCTGCATCACTTTTGGCCACAAGGAAAAGCCACGAGCGGAGCCCAAACCATCTGCCCACTTCCCACCTTCCAACCTGCGGGCACGGGGGAGGCTCAACCCAGCCAGGACCCCCCAGTCCTCCCCAACCCCTCTGATTCCCTTACTCCTTGCGTATTGATGGTCAGGGATGTGGGGTAACCACGGCAACCCATTGATTAGCATCCAGCCCCTGCGAGATGAGGAACGCGAAGCCCTAAGAATTACAAATGCTGCTGGATTGTCTGCTGCCAATTGGCTGATTACTGCCATTTTCTGCCAGGTAGCCCAGCTTTTCCAGGCGGCCCGGTGGTGTGTAATTACCGTGCTGTGATTGATGCATTGCTATAGTTACTATCTGCTGTGCTCCCTGACTAATAGTTTTTAAATTCCTCTTCAGATGGAAATGCGCCGCCTGTAAATGTGAGAGGCAGAGGTCTGCTGAGCCCGAGATCCATCCTGAGAGGAGCCGGGCTGGGCGTGGAAAAGCATCTGAGAGAAAATGTGGTGGTCAAGTGCCTGAGTCACTTGGATCAAACCACCGACGGGGGCATAAATGAGGCTGTGGGAGGAAGGGGAGCTGTGCTGGCACAAGTGTTTCTCCAGGCCGAAGGTATTTGTCGCCTGTCGGTGCCACGTGGCTGCTTCCAAAAAATAATAGACCCAAAGCAACAAAAAGCTCGACAAGGACAAGGGGGGGGGGACGGTTTTGGACTGAAAGAGGAGGGATTTAGATGAGGCGTTGGGAAGAAATTCTTCACACAGAGGGTGGGAAGAGCCTGGCACATCCCTGCTGCTCCATCCCTGGAAGTGTCCAAGGCCAGGTTGGAGCAACCTGGGCTAGTGAAAGGTGTCCCTGCCTTGGTGGAACAAGATGAGCTTTAAGGTCCCTTCCAGTCCAAACCAGTCTCTGATTCTATGAACAAAACAGCATAAAAAGACACCCAAAAACCCCTCTTGGCATCCTGCACCCCACATCCAGCATCCCTAAACAGGAACCAGGCACATATTTCACCACCAAAGAGCTGCAGCCCATGGGGTGGGCGGTGAAAAGGGAGCCTCAGAACATTAGTGGTGCTTATGTCCATCATCCTGCAGTGACCAGGAGGGCTGTGGGGCTCGTGAGGGGCGGGTGGATGCTCTGCAGGGGTTGGCGTGTTGTCCTTGCAGATGTGAGGCCATCCCAGCTGCACTGGCTGCTGTGAGTCAGATGTTCAGACCTCGGTGCTCCAGATCTGTCCCAGGAAGGAATCAGGTAGGTCTTGGGAAGGGATCAGGTAGACCCTGGCTCCGATCTGGAGCGTTCACAGACAGATTTTTGCCTCTCCGGGGGTGAGGATGCCAAGCAATGCTGCAGACCCCTCCCCTCCTCTCCCCTGAGCATTGCCTCTGGTGTTTGAACATCTCATAACCTGCACAAAGTTAAAAGGGGTTTGTTTCCTTTCAGACTGAGTGCAGCCAGGGTAATTTAGTAGAAAAATGTCATGCTAATGCAATTCAAAGTTCAAATGATCTTTCATTTTGAGGGAGAGGAGAATGTGTGTGCAGTCAGAATGCTAAAACCCACTACTTGCCCTGCAATTCAAACAGAAATATGAGCTTTGGGGGATACATAAGTCACATGAAATACTGTGAGTGAAACAGAAAATGAATAAAAATGATCCTGAAGCCATTATTAGCATTGCTGGGGGGCAAATCCAGCCTGGAACAAGTGTAGCAGCAGTCAGGAGCAGTGTGGGGAAGGAGAAGGTGGCATGAAATTACAATAACACGGAAATAATGAGAAAAAGTTATCAGCAAGGCGTTTTTCATATTAATATCTAAACGTTGCAGCCCAGGTGCTCCTTCCCCCTCTCCCTTCCAGCCTCTCTCAACATTCTGGGAGCACTCAGCTGGAGAGTGGCACCTTGTCATGAAGCTCTGGATCTTCTGCCAGGGCTTTGCCTGGTGGCAGCTGCTCCTCCAGCCATAAAAGGAGCAGCTCCACTCCATGTCTGAGGATGCTTTAGGTTTGGAGCCCCTGGGATGACTTTGTGCTCTCGTGTTCTGTCTCCTTGTATTAGTTAAACCTCGCGCTGAAGGTCGCTGTGGAGGTTGGAGAGCTTTATCTTCCCAAAAAGCGTGGAAGGAAACAACAATTGTGCCTGCCAGGGTTTGGGAAGGGCGATTAAAACCAGGCACAGCAGTTTTGGTAGGGAAAAGGAAGGTCTGTAGCAGGAAGGAGGGTGTTTTCCTGGGGGCATCTGTCCTCTGGAAAGGAGAAATGGTCCAGCTCAGTGTAAATCAGCAACCTGCCCTCTCTGTTGAGGCAGAGGAAGGGAGTAAGTTGTGTGACATTGAGGGAGATGGTTCTAAACAGAATCATCTGAGCACCTCCAGGAGACAGCAGGAAGAAGAATGTCCTCGTGGAAAGGGTGGTCAGGCACTGGAAGGGGCTGCCCAGGGAGGGTTGGAGTGCCCATCCCTGGAGGTGCCCAAGGCAGGACTTGCCGTGGCACTGAGTGCTCTGGGCTGGGGGACAAGGTGGGCATCGGGCACAGGGTGGGCTCCGTGGGCTGGGAGGGCTTTTCCAGCCTGGATGATTTCGTGCTCCCTGAGAGACCAGCAGAGCCTCCAGTGCTGCCCGTGAAGTTGTTGGAGGAAACTCCCAGTTGCCAAAGCCCTCTCGTGTCTCCTGAAAACTGCAGGTGAGTTCCCTGCAGCCACAGGAACCAGCTCGGAGTTCCCTTGTCTTTAACTTCCCTCCTGAGCCTTGTCCTTTGGGTCTCCCCAGCTCCCTCTCCGTGTCACCCTCTCAGTGGATAATATTTCCAGCTCCACGGTTTTATTGGCACTGACAGAGGTTTAACACTCACATAAAGCTTTCAAAGCCTGTGATTAAAAGTCAATAATGGAAGTGTTCACTGGTCTGCTTAGGGAAGGAGGGGGGAAAAGGGAAGACAGCAGGAAAAGCATCTCCTGGAGAGGTGGCTGGGAGGAAGATGGGGCTGTAGGTCAGAGAATTCACAGAATCATGGAATGGTTCGGCTTGGAAGGGACCTTAAAGCTCATCTCATTCCACTCCCTGCCATGGGCAGGGACACCTTCCACTAGACCAGGCTTGATGTTGGTTCAAATAATGATCAGTAAAACCCTCCTCCCTGGCAAGGCAAGGAAACCATGTGGTGAGAAAACATGTAAGGGTTGTACTTAAAACACACATCACTTCCCAAATCCCTGAGCAGAATCGTGTCTTTATCTGGTGTTAATTGGGAGCATGTGTAATTCTAAGGCTTCTGAAACAGTTAAATGTGTGTGTCCACAGAAGGTATTACCGAGGTAATTGGGCTATAAAACACTGCACACACTAAAGGCTTCTGTGTGGTGGTGCCCTGCTAATCTGGAGAGCAAAATTAGGTTTTTCTTTAATGCTGGAATGTGTGTTTTGCTGAAATCTGGATTTTCTCAGGTGTATTGTACAAATCTGCAAAGTAATGTAATATTTTAACAAGAATTTTTGTATTACAATCCCATATTTAGCATAACTCCTACCTCAGTCCTCTGGATGATTGTTTGTGAGTGTCTGATTGTTAGGAAGAAAAGGTAATTGCAGAGAGAAGATGAGACTCAAGAAAACTATTTTGGAAGTTGAGTGGGGCTGTGGTGTGAGCACAAGTGGCTGATTGTCTGTGGTTGGTGAAAACCATTTGTATATTCCAATTTTTCTCACTGCATTTGACATTTGGCTGCATGTGAAACCACCCCAGATGGGGTTCTGTGGCCTGGAGCATGAAAATTAATACTGTGGGGATTATTAAACCCCTATGCTTTTTGTCTGGATGTATGCTTGTATAATTCTGAGCTAGGAATTGGGCTCTTGGGGTAAAACACTGCACCATTAAATAGATCCCTGTTTCCAGCAGCTGGAAAACTCTGTCTTAATTTAACGCAGCCATTCCCCTCCCTTGAGTCTCCAGAACGTTCTTGGCTCTTCCCCTCCCCAGGATCCATCTCAGAGCTCAGGTGATAACTTGCTACCACAGGGCTTTGGTCCACTTTGGATTTGACTTTGCAATAATCCAACAGGGCAAGACCCTGCACAACACAAGAAAACACATTTTCTGACCTAAAACTGCTTAGGATCAGCTTTAATAAAGGTGTTTAACTGACAGGCCCCTCCTGGAAGTGATGCAGGAAGACTCTCTGCTTCTCAGGGATGAGCCAGGCCAGGATTTTGTAGTTGAGGGGCAGAGGAATGAACAAATTCCACAGAAATAATAATTGGCAGCTGAGATGTAAATGGCTCTGGCAACCCACTGCTTGAGCCTGTGTTTCTGTGCCCTGGAACAGAGCTGTGTGTGCTGGATGCAGTGGGGGGCTCAGGGAAAGCTCCTGCAGAGCCTCTGTTAGATTTTTGTCACTTTTTGGGCTTGGCAAAGTGTTTAAATGCCTCTGGGACTCTCTCTGCGGGAGGAAGATCATATTTACTGATCGCTCCTATTGTTCATCTCGCCGTGGCTGGTGTGATAGTGCTGTCATAAACATGAGGAATGTAAACCGAGCCCAGACAGGGTGTTTTTCACCTGGTTTTCATATTGCTGTTTTCTCTTTTCATCAGCACCGATCTGGTTGTTACTATTATACCACGGGCTTTAAGCCTAAGTATGAGTCTTGGTTTTGATTTGTCTTGGGGAGGCAGAGGGAGGGGGTTCAGTCCACACTTGGAAGAGGATCCCAGGGAGATCAGAGGCTGGGAATGGCTTTGGAGTGTGGGGATGGTGCTTCGGGGTGAAGGATCCAGCTGAGGTTTGTGAAGGACTTGCTGAGCCTCTGCAAAGCCCTGGGAGCACCCAGGTGTTGAAAGGAGGGCAGTGTTTGAGGAGCTCGGCTGGGTGGGAAAATATCCCGGCACTTGCAGCCTCAGGGAATGTGAAGCCAGGGATGCTCCATAAAACGGTGCTTGTTTTTAGATATGGAATTGGGGGGGTGGGAATGTGTTGCTGCACAGAACCAAACTGCTTCAGCCACTGGGCACGCCTGTGCTGGCAGAAGAGCAGGGATTTGGGGCATAAATATCAGAACTTTGGGGACGAGCGGAGCTGCCAAGTGAGCCTGACCCACGGCGGGGGATCCTGTCCTGAGGAATCCTTCCCTGGATGGCAGGAGAAGCGGAGGAGAGATGCCAAGCCTGCTTTAGGAGGAGGGAACTCTCCCACGTGCCCGTCTGTGTGTGGGGGCAGATTTACAGTCTGTTTACAGCTCTCGTCACCAGGGATGCTTATTGGGTGTGAAACGGGGACATCCTTGGATAACTCAAGCTGTTTAGGAGCAACTGGCTCATGCCAGCAGCGCTGCCTGTGCCATCAGTGCCCTCGAAGGACTAATTACAGCATAAATCCCCCTCTCTCTCTGCGTAGCTCGAGCAGGGTGTTTGTAAATCAAGCGTGTGTTTGTTGGGGGAAAACTTCTTCAAAGGCTCTTTGTCACAGAGAAGGGAAAATGCAGCATCAAATCTCTTCTACGGGTCTGATGGCAGGGGATAGGGGAGAAATTCCATGGGAGAGCCAGGCTGTGTCACCGGCGAGATTCAGCCCTGGAAATGATGGATATCACTGGGTGGAGGGGAAAAAAAACCCCACCAGTCCTAATTTACTCCCTTTTGCTGCAACTCCTTGAAAAGCAGAACTCACCAGCTTAGCTCAGGTGGTACCGGATCCTGAAGCACTTTGTAGTGAGCGCTGGGGATTCCGCTCCCGTAGCACCCCAAATCCTGACTAACGCCTCGGGATTCAGGATTAGATCGCCAGCTGCAGTGACAAGGCTTGAGATGCTGTAACCAGAGTGGCAGAGCCGAAATCAAAGGCTTTGTGCAGATAACTGGCTATTGATGACTCCCCGGGAGAAGCGATTGCTTATTGGAAAGCTGCCTTTGCAACACAAGGAACTTCCTCAAAGGTTTTGTCTCACTTCGGCGTTTTTGGCCCAAAGCCTTTAAAGGCTTGGAACAGGGCAATTATTTCCAACAGCAAAATTATGTCAGGTACAAGACAGGACTTCAGGGATAAATAAATCAGAGTTGTGGGTAAAAGCCTGGTGACAACTGAAGCCATTTGTCATTGCTGAGCAAGGTCACCCCTTCTCTTCTCCTGATGCCCTTCCAGCCCCACCTGGAGCAGCACAAACCCACATCCCCATCCTGCTGCACTTCTGCCATGGCTGGAAGTCTCTCCTGCTTTTGATATAAGTTAGTTTTACTGTGGAAGGAGGGGGGATTTGTGTTAATGACAGTTTTCCACTGCCCTTTCCTCCCTTCCCTCTCCATCCAGGAGGGCTGCACGTTGCCATCTCGCTTTTACTTAATGACTCTCGTCTAGGGGAGAAGTTCCCAGGCGGAATTCACAAGCAGTGGGATTATGGATTCCTCCTGCCTGGTGATAAGTTTTTTATGAGGTTTTTATTCTTTAGATAATATATTAAAACCATATTTTTGCTAAGTTTGCTCCTGCTCACTCCCTGTCCTTGAGTTCCCCTCTTTTCCCTCCCCCTTTTCACCTGAGTGGCATTTTCACTGGAGGTGTTTAATGCAGCTCTAATCCCCTGATTCCCCCAGGTACATGAAAGCAGCTTTACGAACCCATAAATCCAGAAAGATAAAGTGCATTTTTATTACTCCCGTTGCCGTGAAAGTCCAGAAAAAGTGGTCTAATATGGAAGAGTCAATAACAAATTTGCCTAATAGTCCTGCTGATGATGGCAAAAGCACTTGGAGGAAGGGGCGGGGAGTGATGCTGGGATGGGGATGAGCGGCGTGGGAGCATCACCCCGGGGTGTCAGTGAGGTGCAGGGGGGTTGAGAACCCCCCAGCCTGCAGGTGCAGCTTCCCAACACACACCTCTTGGTCCAGGGGTTGTGTTTGCAGGTGAATGGTGGGTGGATTTAGCCATGTGCAGGAAGGGATCGTGAGTGGGGTGGAGGTTGCGGGAGCTGTGGCTGTTCCTGTGCCAGGTGGGACTCACCTGTGATGCCACAGCAAGTGTGAGGGTGCAAAGGCACAGAGCAGTGCTGGGAGGGGAGTGGAGCTCCCAGGGGGGCTTTTCCCACTCTCTCTTTGTCACCCCTCTGGCCCCATTCTTATCTAAGGGCTCTTAATTCCGAGGGCAGCCTGCCCGGGGCTGCTGACCCCTGGTTTTCTTTGGCATGTGAGTAACTCTGGATCAAACACAGCGACCAGGAGGTCACGCAGAAGGGTTTTGTGGGTCAGTGCAGCCTCTGCCTTGGAGCTGTGCTGGGCACTGAGGAGCAGCTGCCAGAGAAGAGCCCTTGTTTTCCATCGCCCCTCGGGGCATCGCCAACACCCTCCTCCTCCTCTGACCTCTGCTCTCCCTCTCCCTTCTCTGCGCTGCTCTGGGATTTTTGCCCCGAGCCCCCGCCCCGTGTCATGACCCCTTTCCCTGGTCCCTGGGGGGGGGGTGTTTGCACTTGGCCTTCGGCCTCGCCGGGGTTTTGGGGTCAGCAGAGGTTTTGGGGAGCCGGGCTTTGCCGGAGCCGGTCGGGAGCAGCGCTAGATGGCGGGAGTTAGTCACGCACAGGGATGAGGCTGAAACTCCTCTGGAAACGCTCTCGGATCTGCCGAGGTGGAAATCTGCCAACTCACCCGGAGCTGCGGGGACTGGGATGTGCTTAAGCGGCGAAAATCCCTCCTCCAGCCAAGTTTTAGGACTCTGCCTCCCGTCTTTCCCGCAATCCAGGAGCGCCCTGCTGCAGGACGGTGAGATTTGGCACGGCTTTACAAACTGCTGTTGTATCCACCCGCCGAATCCCGGCTCAGATTTTGGACGTGCTCAGGGTGCGGATTTGGATGGGGGTGGGTTTGGAATCCGTGTGGTTTTTCAGTGGAGAGCTGCTCCTGCCTCCCTGGGGAGCAGCACCTGAGAGCTGGAATTACCGCGGAATTTCACACACACACAGCCCCGATCTCCTTCCAGTTGTCATCTTCAGCTGCCCAACAAACTTAGCTTGCTTTTTCAATCCCAGCCACTCAGCTTTCCAAAACAGGGAGGAAAGCCAAGAGCTGGAGGAGCTCTGTGTGTACTTGGGGCACTTTGTTGCATCTCCAGTCCATGCCCCCCGTTCCCGGCACAGCACAGATGGGCAGCACGGGCTCCGTGGCTCAGCCAAACAGCCATTTAAGTGAGAGCAGAGGGAAATATTGTATTGCTCCGAGTCTTGTTACAACTTTTATCTCGCTGAGACTTTGCTTTTAGAGCTGTTCTCAGAGCCTGGCAGCAGCTGTCACTTATCCCACTCTCTAATGGTGTTCCCTACGAGCCTGTGCTGCTGCTGTAACCTCTCTGTAGTCTGTGCTGTGATATTATCAGGCCAGAAACCTGAGTGAGAGACACATGATACAAAATCAATCTCTGGAACACCTGAAAGAGAGAAGATTGGTACCAAATGTTGTAGCAACAACAAAAGAAACAGCTTCTCCCTCCAATTCCTCGCCTCGGAAATTTCTCCTGGGATGGAGATGAAGAGTTGCTTTACTTTAAGCTGGAGAAAACAAGGGAGAGGGATAACACCAGCCTGTGTGCTGAAATCTGGGGGCAGCATAAACACAACAGAGCTGGTCTGTGCTCCAGGGAGGCAAAGATCCCATCAGGGAGCTCAGTCCGCTGAGCTGGTGCAGAGGAGGCAGCAGGCACTGATCCCTCCTTTCATTGGCAAAATCAGAGAGGATCCCTGAGGATGTGATCACCCCTCCCATCCCAGCCCCAGGAGCTGAGTGGAGATAACCCATTGGTACCAATCCAGGCTGTTCAAAGCCTTGCTCTGCCACGCTGTCCCCTCTACGTCCTGGGTAATCGTCATCAACTGGCGATGGCAAAACAAGATCTTCCCAGTTCCTGTGTTGGGAGCTCAGCCCAGAGCAAGAAAACCTCCACCATTGCTCCAAAGTCCCAGAGTTTATACCAGGGCATAAACCATCCCCTGGGACTTAATCCAGCCCATCACTCCCATCATCCAGGCTCCCCCAAAGCCTCCTTGGTGACGATATTCCCAAAGAAAAGCCACTGCAAAGTGAAAAGACTTTGCAGACACTCTCGGAGGTGGAGGCTACAGGAAAAGCCCGAGGGATAAGATTAAAGCTGATAGGAATCCCATTGCAGAACACAGGTTTATACCTGCTGCTGGTGGGGTGTTTGTGTCCAGTGAGGCACGTTTCCTTTGGAAAGGATTAATCCCAAAACAGGCTCCATGTGCTGCTCTGATTACAGGGTTGGTGACACAAGGTACAGCCATGGAATTGCATATTGTACATAAGCTTTCATCTTGAGTTCCCAAGGTCCTCCCTGATCAGAAGTTTCCAGGCTTGGGGTGAGCCCTGTGTAAGGTGAATACCAAGATTCCCAGCAGGAATGGGGATGGAGTCTTGGTGTCGGGGTGCACCAGGCAGCAGGTCGTAGCTGCATCCTGGTCTTTGGTCTGGCCCCTTGCCAGAGGGGACTGGCAAACATCTGGGCAGATGCAGCATGTGCAGACAGCTGCTTTCTGCCTGAGCATCTGTCCCTGTCCCTAGAAAGCATCCCCTCAGCTGCAGAGTCGTGCAGGCACAAGCGCTATTTGGAGACAAGGGTATTCGGAAGACGTTCCCTGCCTCTGGCTCCAGCTGGTGCCTGGGAGGGCGCACTGAAAGCCCCTTAAATTAGGAACCATTATTGGCACGTCATTATCCAGCTGCATTTTCATCCATGCCGGGCGTGAGAGGAAGGGGCAGAACCGCTTCTTTTGTGGCTGATGGAGGCAGCCTCGCTCCTCCAGCCCCTCTCCCGTCGGCAGCTGCGCTCAGCAGCCTCCTGGCAGCCTCGAGAGGATCTGCCAGGGTTGGAGCTGACCTGTCCGTGCAAAGAAAACAAGAGGGAGAAAGCGGTTCTTGTCTCGCACTTCCCCGCTCTCCAAAGCAGCCGCCTCCGCAGCCCATCTCAGCCTGAATGGGAGCGCCAAAGGCGGGGGTTAATCACCCGGGCTGGGCATCGGCGGAGCATCTCTGTGCGTCTGAGGGCTCTTCAGGAGAAGCGTAATTTCTCTGTATGCGCAGCACTCACAAGAAGAAATCAGCTCCCCGGAGCTGCTTGCAATAACAGAGTTGTCCTCTGAAGGGAAATCAGAGAGCCGGAGGGCTCTGGGAAGGGCGGGGCAGAGGCTTTGGATGTTTTGCTTCCTTTTAAAATAAAGATCATGTTTACTACTTCCCTCCGTTTCCCTTGCCCATGTAAAACAGATGTTGCTGTGCAAAAGGCAACCAGGGTAAACTAATTACGCTTCTGGATGCCCTGAGGGTGCTGGTTTGGGGTCTGGGGACGGGGGGAAGGTGGCATCTCCTGAGCAGGGAGGGCAGTTGCCCCCTTCAAGATGGGCTGGTGGGTGTGGAAACCAGACTGCAATGGCCTGTGTGATGTGGGGAAAGGTGGGAGGGTGACAGTGGATCGGTGTGGTTTGAGCATAAACGTATAGGGAGCCTATAATAGAATTATGGAATGGTTTGGGTTGGAAGGGACCTTAAAGATCGTCCAGTTCCACCCCCTGCCATGGGCAGGGACACCTCCCACTAGCCCAGGTTGCTCCAAACCCCGTCCAACCTGGTCTTGGACACTTCCAGGGATGGGGCAGCCCCAGCTTGGATGAGCGTGATGTTCATCACTCTCGTGATGAGATAGCGGTATCTGAGATACTGTGGGGTGAGCACCGGGATAACGTGGGAACAGCAGAGCTGTGAGCGCCTCCCGGCTCTCCCCCCCTGCATCTGTCGCTCCAGCTCTCCAGAAGGGCTGGGGAGACCTTGAAGGATCTGCTAAGTGGAATAAAACAGGCAAGTAGAAACTAAGGATGAGAAAAGACGAGGGGAAGAGCAGAAACGAACGACAGGGATCGAAGGGAAGTGTCGCTAACGCTTGGCAAGGTCTGCAGGGCTGCCCCGGGATGAGGGATGATTAATGTGCCGCAGGAGTCCTCTCTCTGTGGTCTGCCGGCCAGGTGATCCGTCACTGCCTCCTGATGGACTGCCCGGCTCCCACGCGGGGCTGGCTTAAGGTGGGTTATTGATGACCCGCCGCTACAAACCATTCCTCCTAATTACTTTTTGGGCCGGGAAACAGCCGCCGGCGCTGGCTGGGGGAGCCTGAAGGGGTTGGGCTGTGCCCGGGGCTGTCAGGAGGTGCCCAAAACCCACTGCCCGGCGAGTTCTCCCATCCCAGGGGCAGCAGCTCCAGACCTGCTGGGTCACTTGAGGTGAGTTTTGTAGCTGGATGCGCCTGATCAGAGCAAGTCTTTGGATTTCTCTGTAGCTATTAACCTGATCTCAAAATATCACAAAATCAGCTGGTGGTGAGTGTGGACTTCCTCGCTGTTCTGCCTTCCCTCTTCCCTGATTGATGTTCCTTGTGTCAGACCTCTTGTCTGTGATGGGCAGTGATGCCCGAGCATACTGCTCTGCCCTTCTCCCTGTGTTTGCTCTCTTTGCGCAGGGTTCAGATTAGCTGAGTAAAAGCTGCTGCTGCTTTGATTGACTCCCAGATCAATTAAAGCAGCATGTGGACAGATGGAGGGCTCGGATCCTGATTTTTTACCTCAATCTCTCCTCCTTTCCCATTCTCCGGGGGCCTTTCAGGTTAATTGCCCTGATCTCTCACTGCCTTTTTCTGCTGGCCCTGAAGGACTGCCTGGCTAATGTTGCCCTCCGTGGGCAGTGTTGCGATGAATCCAGGCTGGGGAGGTGCTGGGGGAAAGGAGGGAGGGAGAGAATTGATTTGCTCCATCAGGCAGCAGCAGCAGTTGCTGCCACGGTTTAATTCTCAGTTCAAGCCCCGTGGAGAATGCAAACTGCTCCGCTCCTCGGCCAATTTACAGCTGCTGACAAGCTGCTAAACAACATCTTTGTTAGGGCACGTGTGAGCCCGGGGCTGCTCTGCGGGTGACACGGTGATGCACAGGTAAGGAGGGAGGAGGACGATGCTGTTTCTAACGAGCACCACTTGCTGCGGATGCCCCCCACGATTGCTGCTGCCTCCTCCGCGCAGCCCTTTCTGCCTTCGGAGCTTGTCTTGGCTCTTCTTGTCTTTTGGAAGAGCCTGAGGGATGGAAGTTCACTTGGGATGGAGCTGGAGCCCTCGGCGTGGGCTGCTTCGGATGGTTGTGATGAATGAGGGTGTCGGTGGCCAAATATTGTTGTTCTGAGGGGCAGATAAAAACAACCAGAACCAGGAAAAAGAGCCTGAAAGTTTGCATCACTCATTTGGGCTTTAGCGTTGGAAGAAGAACGTGGATGCTCAAGCCACAAGGATGATGCCTCCCAGCAGCCACCCAGGGGATGAGGAGGGACGAGGTGGTGAACTGTCCCACACTTAGGGCTTATTTTTAAGACACTTCATACCGGTATTTATGACACAACACCCTCTTGCTCTGAGGCTTGCACCCTTCCCCAGCACACAGTCCCTCCTGGCCTGAGAACTCCACGAGCCCACACTAATCTGATCAGGCTGCACTAATTCGAGGCTGGAATTAGCTGGCGTGTGATTCAATGAGGGCCTGATATTGTATTTAAATAAATTATCTCCCTAATAATGACAAATCAATTATTGGTGCTGCTTGTCAGGACAGTGCTGTGATCTACCTGTTTCAAAAAAAGCACTAAACTCCTTCGTCCTCACTGCCAAAAATTAGCTGGAGCAATGCAGCCAAAACAGTGGGGAATAATCCAGGCACGCAGACAGCAAGTTAATGAATCATCTTCGTGCAGCCCAGAACGGAAACAAACCCAGAAAGCTTGTTAGGTTTTATTAAGATATTTTGCTTCTCTTTGCATATTTTTTCCCCTATTTTTTTTTGTCATTAGGAGCCTTGCTGGGCTGGGAGGTTTGTGCCTGGGATCGCAGAAGTTCCCACCACACGGAGCTCAACTCGGAGCTGGGATGTGACTAATTACAGCTGGGGACAGGTTTTTGGGGTGTCCCACCGAGCCGGGGAGGGGGTGGGACAGCACCGTGCTGACATCTGTCATTCTGGCAGGACATCCAGTCCCGTCCCAGCTCCGTGGGGATGCTGAGGAGGCTCTGGGGAAGAGCTGCCAAGCTCCAAATCAGCACCAGACACTGCAGTGACAGGCATGGTTTGGCACCAGCCCATCTCCTTTCCAGCACGGGGGGCTGGCAGCGGGTTGTGGGCGGGTCACCTCTTGCCCACCACCCTCCCCGTGCCCCTTTGCATCTGTTTGTAGGCTCTAATTACCCCTCCTACCATTTGGGTGGCATGTGGGCATCCCTTATTTAGTGGTATTATTTGTGTTGACAGGATTGATGGGACATTTCATCAAGCAATTAAGAAAAAAAAAAAAAGTCCAACTTGTTCCAAAATCCAAAGGCAGCAGCCAGCATAAATTAATGTGTGTAGTTTTTAGTGTTTACTCCAGCACTGGTTTCTGCCTTCCCAGGGGAGACAATTAAGACAGAGGCTGTTTCTCTGCTACCACGAGGTATCAGGAGATGTTGCCACATCCCCCTAACTCCCGTGGACCTCCTCGGATCTGACAGACGATCAATTTAGCGAATTGAGGAGAGGAGACTGGTCTCTTTTGCGCTGCAAGTTTAGGCATTATGGTTTTCCCGGGTGGATTGGTTCGTATTTGCTCGGCTTCCTTAGCTGAAATGCACCCCCGACTGAATTAGCGCTCAGTGATCAAGGGTGGAGCAGTTTGTTCTTATCAGTAATGGATCATGGAGCTATTAATTGATGTAAAGGTGTTTGTTGGCTCTGCTTTGGTAAACAACAGCTCTGCTGCTCCCCTGGGATGTGATTTGTGCTCCTGTTTCCTCTCCCTGCCACACAGTCCCCAGGGCACTGGGGCTGGAGCATCGGGATAACAGGAGACAGGTTTGTGGCTGGATTTCCTTCTTCTGTCAGTTCCTGATGGGCAAACTCCCCCAGATGGCTCAAGCCCCAAGCCGCTGGTTGTTGTGGTCAGAAAGCCAGTTCCCATTTTTGCCACTTGAGTTTGATTTTCCTTTTAGGACTGACCTTTAGCAGCCGTTCCCACAGTCTAGAGGTGCTTTAATGAGTTCTGTGCTGGTGCGTTTCCCCTGTGAGCAGCTGCTGGGAGTTCCTGGTCCTTCACCCACATCCCTCCTGCACCCCCCAGACCCACAATCCCTGTGTGCTGTGATTTCCCGGTGAAAAATCTTGCTGGGAATTGATCAAACCAGGGGCTCTTTGTGTCCACAGGTTTGTACCAGGTGGTTTCCAAACCTGGAGGAGAGGAGCAGAGGTGATGTTTGGGGCTTGGGGTGATCATACCTGTGCTCAGCTCAGTAGTCTGGGGGCGACCTGGAGAGTGGGTGTTGTTGGAACCTGGTACAGTCTGTGCCCTCTTCAGCTGCCTTTATCACAGACTCCCAGATGGTTTGGGTGGGAAGGGACCTCAAAGCCCATCCAGTGCCACCCCCTGCCATGGGCAGGGACACCTTCCACTAGCCGGGGTTGCTTCAAGCCCCTTGGGCAATGATTCTTTTCCCCCCCTTCCTTAGGTAATGACATCCTTCCTGGGGGGATTTAAGACATACAGATGTGGCACTTGGGGACAGTGGTGGCCTTGGCAGTGCTGGACTCGGTGATCTTGGAGGTTTTTCCATTACTTTTGTGCCTGGCAATTCTCAAACAGCACTAAATCACCTTCCCCTTTTGTGGTAACTACGCTAATATTATTAATCCCCTGCATTCATAAAACAATTTCCAGCATCTCCATGCTCTCCACGCACATTAATTCAGCCTCGCAACCTTCCACTGGGAAAACTGCCAGGATGAGTCACATTCCAGAGCAGGGGAGAGGGGGCAGCTCTGAGGAGGAGAGCCAGGCTCTGTCTGTGTTTACACCAGGGCAGGATGAGCACCCTGGGGATGAGGAGATGCTCTGGTGAGCACACACAGGGGCTGACTCACACTGGGGGGAAGGACTCCCCTCCAGGTCATTCAGTGACTCATGTGAAGAGTCACAAATAGAGCCCGAAGGGTCCTCAGCCCCCCTGGCTGAGCACGAGGCACATTCCCCAGCCAGGACAAGAGCTGTGTTTATACCCTGGGTGGAAAACAGGAATAAAGATGAGTTTAGGAATAACAAGTTGAAAATACGAAGGCTGGGGAGCGGGGTGTGATGTGGAAAAGGGGAGGGAAACACCCAGTCTCTGGTTTTCTGCTCCAATCCTGGATACGTTCCTGTGTCACACCTTGGCAGGGTGGTTGGACTGGATGATCTTCAGAGGTCACTTCCAACCCCGTCTACTCTGTGACTTTGTGACCCACCTCTTGCTACGAGTTTGCAAGGATTTGGGTCCCTTTTCCCTTGGGTCTTCAGCTGCAGCACAATCATTGTTGTCCTACAGGGAATCTGCAGGACAGGCACAGTGTGAATCTCACTTTCCCTTTCAATTAGTATTATTTGCAGCAACACTCCGTGCTGGAGAGATCCTTCACAGGGTTAAACCTTGAGGCATGATGGCTGAGGCATCTGATGAATGCAAAAAGCCAAGTGGTTCTCAGGATTTTTTTTTTTTTTTAATTACTGTCTTCCACCACGTTTTAATTCAAGGCATCAAAGGCAAGAGACAGGGAAGCTCAAATCTGGTGTGTACCTGCAGTGGACGGCTGTCTGTCATCTCCAGCCTTTGCTGAGGACAAACAAACTCTCTCTGCTTTGTTCTCTGGCAGTGTTTTGTTCTGTGCATTAATTTCTTCTCTAAAATTTAAAAAAAAAAACCGCTTAAAAAATAAAATCCCCAAGATTTGGCACGCTGCGGAAAGGAAAAAGTGCTGTTTAGGGGATTAAAAAGAAAATACCTCCTTTCTTTCAACTAAATTACAAAGCACTTGTGCTGCTTTGTAGCTGAGAACCCGGAGGAAAGGAGCAGTTTGTTTTTAGTGCCAGATTGGAGGAGGAGATGAAATGACTGAGTCGTCTTCAAAAGCCACCGCGGGTGAGCAGGTGCCGAGGAAGGGAGGCTGCAGTGTGTCCTCGCTGCTTATGAGCGGGTTTGGCCAGGGTGGTTTGACATCCAGCTTGTTTTACTCTTCGTCCTGATCAGAGCCTGCGAGTGTCATTGCAGTTCTGGGAGAGGAGAGGGCTTGGAGGGGAGGATTGTAGAACAGAACCACAGGATCGCTGAGGTTGGAAAAGCCCTCCAAGGTCATCGAGTCCACACTGTGCCCGATGCCCACAGCACTGAGTGCCACATCCAGTCGTTCCTTGGACGCCTCCAGGGATGGGCACTCCAAACCCCCCTGGGCAGCCCCTTCCAATGTCTGACCACCCTTTCCATGACGAAATTCCTCCTGATGTCCAACCTGACCCTCCCCTGGCACAGCCTGAGGCCGTTCCTTCTTCTGTCCCTTGTGCCCTGGGAGAAATCAGCAGGTTGAGCCCCAAAGAAAGGTGCTGAGCTTCACTCCTGCCCCCCTGCATCCCCCTGCCTGTGCCTTCATTTCACTTTGCTCTGCTGGGTCTCTCCTGAGCTTTTACAGTGGCCAGGAACCGATGTCTCCTCCAGAATGAGCTCAGTGGCGAGGGGTTGTTAAATAACCCAAGCAGCTGCTTGCTCAGGTTTGAGTGTGCCTGGACACTGATGCTCCACGGCACGTGAAGCCATGGAATGGCCTTAATGGGGGCAGAATTAAGGCCTTTGGGTACATATTTCCCACTCCGCTTCCAGAGCGGAGTAAATCCCGCGAGGTGACGCGGAGAATTTCCCACGGTGCTTCCCACGCTGGGAAGGGGGAGAGGGAAGAAGTGCAGGTGGAGCTCCACGAGCCTTGGTATGTATCATCTTCTTCCTTGCTGTCACGGTGCTCCTAACTGCCTCCATCCATCACTCCCTCCCTTCCGAGATGGAATTGGCCCGGCACTTATTGGTGCCAGTTTTCCTGGGAGCACCGAGACGTGCTCGGCTTTATTTCCTGCCTCTCGGAATTAAACATGGATGAGGATTCCTCCCACACTAAAGGTGCCAGGGCACAAAGGTCTCTCTGCCCACGGAGTGCCCTGGCAGGCCCATCATCTGCACCTGAGAGCTCAGGGGTCTGGGCTTTCTTTCCTGGGGGAAAGGGCTGTCTCTTCCTTTGCTTTGCTTTTATTTCCCCGCCCTGCTTCTCTCTCACTGCCACATTAATGAGCTTTCATTTCGTAGCAGAACGATGAAGGCCATGGCCAGTTACACTGAATCACAGGTGCCAGAGGCCCCGTGCCAGGTGTCCCCCTGTGCTCTCTGCACAGTTCCTGTGACAAGAGGATTTTTGGGATCTCCGAGTTGTAGGGAGGAGAGGAAGGGTTTGAGCATCACGCATGGGCTGCACTTAAAGTTTTAGCTTTAATGGCTTTAAGCTGAGAGAGGTTCCGTATAGATTGGGTGTTGTGACGCAATTCTTCCCTGTCAGGCTGGGCAGGCCATGAATGGATTTCCCAGAGAAGCTGTGGCTGCCCCATCCCTGGAAGTGTCCAAGGCCAGGTTGGAGCAACCTGGGCTAGTGGGAGGTGTCCCTGCCCATGGCAGGGGGTGGCACTGAATGGGCTTTAAGGTCCTTTCCAAGCCAAAGCAGTCTGGGATTCTGTGATAAAACACACATAGGAATGTTCTTGCTGTTTCTTCTTTCTTTTAAAGCTGCTTTTGTGTCCCAGGAGAGCTGCTCGTGGGAAGGGTTTCCATGGGTGTAGCTTGGTTTATTCAAAGAAGCAAAGCAAGGGGGCGGGGTGGGGGTCATGGTCCTCTTTTTGGTGCTCGAAATGTCTGAAGAGTCTCTTCTGGAAATGAAACTGCTGATGAAGGGTTTGACTGCCAGGAAAAAAAAGAATTATATGGACTAATGGGACTTTTCCCAGCATTAAGTTCTCATCCAAAAAAGGCCAGTTCCTGCCGAGGCTCTGAGTCAGCATTTCACCTTCGGTTTTCTTCACTCCTGCCTTTCCCCCAGGAAACCCCGGTGTTTGGTATCACTTAAACAGATGCAAATCCGCATTTCAACCCCTCCCCGCGTCTCTGTGCTCTGGTGAGGTTCACCCTCGGGCTCCTGCCTTCCCCTCGCCGCCTGTCTCGGCAGCGGCAGACGCGTCTCTGCCTTGTTTGACAAGTGTTTGGAGGGTTTTTTGGGGACTGGTGTGTGCGAAGCAGCTCCGTGTCACGGTGTCTGCGAGTTATTAGAGATGCTAAACGTGGAGCATCTCCTGACAGCTGAGCCCCTCAGATCTCTGAGCCATCAAATCACGGCGTTCCTCTGGCTGAACTTAATCATTTCAGAAGAAATGATGGAGAGGAAGAGAGAGGGGGGGAAAGGAAAAAAAAAAATAAAAAAGACTAAAAGTATGAAAATTACTCCTGTAGCACCTCACCTCTGCTTCAACCTTTCTGCTTTCATGTCTCGGCTGATTTGTTTTGATCATTCCGAGCTGAGGTTTGTTTGAATCCCATTCGCAGGGAATTCATGGAAATGAGGAGCCGCTAATGAGTTGTACAACATCTGGTGGGAGGAGGAGACTGGGGGCACCTGCGGGTGATGCGGCTCCCGAGGTACCAGGAAGGGGGATGCTGAGTCCCCAAGTGTCTGTCACCCCAAAGTGGTACCCAAGGGACCAGGCGGGGATGCTGAGTCCCCAAGTGTCTGTCACCCCAAAGTGGTACCCGAGGGACCAGGAGGGGATGCTGAGTCCCCAAGTGTCTGTCACCCCAAAGTGGTACCCGAGGGACCAGGAGGGGATGCTGAGTCCCCAAGTGTCTGTCACCCCAAAGTGGTACCCACGGGACATTCCTCCAGCTCTTGGAAACATGGGCAGTGACAGAGGTCACTTGGTGACACAAGAGCTGCAGGAAATCCCTGATCTTGTGAAAAACGTATTGAAATGTCACTTTTTTTTTATGAAGAGATTTTGGGGTTTGATGTAGAATTGAGGGGGTATTATTATTATTATTATTATTATTTTTCCAACATGATTTTCATTGAAAAACTGGTGGAAATACCATTTCTGTAACTACTGAGCTGGTCAGAGTGAGAGCTCCACGAGGGGCTAAGCAATTATTTTTATTTCTTTTATTATAATGAGGCTTAGACCAATTCTTGGGAAGGGCTCGTGGTGCTTGTGTGATTCCACATGTGAGGGGCCCTAAAGCTGCCAGGCAAGAAAAAGGAAAACTCATTTTTCACAGAAAGAAAAGCCTAACTTGGAGTGTATTGGAGTTTTATTCCCAAGGGCGCTGTCCAACATTAAGCAGGAATTAAATTCGGTTTTGTCTCAGTCCAATATTTCTAAAAATGCATTTTTACCCTTCGTAGGGTTTTTTCCTTCCCATCATAAATAATTCCCTGGTTCTTTGAGTGTCAATACTCCCAAATTGAAAAAAAAGAAAAAATAAAAGCTGATTTTTATACACTTACATCAAATACATCTTAAAATAACCCACCTTTTTCCAATCTTTAGTTTGGGGAGAAAAAACCCAGCCCGTGGCATCTACCTCTGCTGAAAAGCACATCTGGGGCTTGCCCAGCCCCGTGTCCTTCAGTCCCAAAGTTGTGTTTCTTTGTTGCAGATGTTTTCAATTTCTCCCTAATTTGTTGTAATTGTCACCATAAGCATTTCTGCCAAAACGCTTGTAAAAACTCAATTTTCCCGAGGAAAATTATCAAAATATGTTCACGGCTCATGCAACCTGTTTATTAAGCTGTGGCAGGAATTGAGTGCAGCTGTGAAAGAAGATATAATTAAAGTCTGGGGTCCTCTCCCAGATATCAGCTTTTCCAAGCTTTCTTTGCCACGGATGCAGGAATTATTGTGGCCAAACAGCCCAATCTGGGAGCTGGGAGCACTTCCAGCAGCGGGGCATGTACCTGGGGAGATGTGTGTGTTGCTGCTGGTGTCCAGTGCGGATGGGATTGATTAATCTTTAAAAAAAATGGAATAGAAATGATATTTTTTCCCCCTGAGACATCGATCATTCTTTCCTCCTTTTTCCTAGGGTGTGAGAGCAAAGCTGACATGGAAGTTGTTTTTATTATTATTATTTTTAGGTGGGACATAAGTCCCTTGTGCATCAGGCTGGGGAGGAGATGAAGTTCCTGGTGACCTTGCAGCTAAGTGGTGTTGTTTGGGTGCATCATCCCAAGGATGTCACCTGGCTCTGCCCCTTCCCAGAGGGATGTGAGGGTGTGGGAGGGAAGGCAGTAGGAGGTTGTGGGGGAGGCAGGCTGACCTTACATCTCCTCCTCACCCAAATCTGAATTGTCTGTGACTCATCCCCAGCTCCCTCTCGTGCCTTCTGGACCTTTGGGGGTCACGGCTTGTTCTCGGCAATAAAGAGCAGGCTGGGATTTAATAAAGAGACATTTGACTCTGCCCTGCTGCCACCCCTCCACAAAGGCAGGGGTCTCCATGGCAGCTGCAGCGTCTCGTGATGGTCAAGAGGCAATTTTCTGATTAAACACTTTGCTGTGGTGTCTGGCAAGAGCTTTTTTTGTGCCCATTTGATCCCCGGCCCTCCCGGAGCGGGGAGGGGAGGCTGGGGGACCCTGGCCACACTCAGCCCTCTCCTCTCTGCCTTTCACCACTGGCTCAGCCCCAGAGATGAAACCAAAGCCCCAGGAATGAAGCCAAACCATCCCTGAAGGATTTTAAGGTGTCACTGCTGCCCTTGTCATTGGTATCTGTGGATCCATGTGCTTTTCCTCTCCCGCTTCTCAAAGAGCGTGGAAATAACTTCAAATGGGCTTTGTGCTACTTTCTGCCTGATCCGTGGGGCATCTAGACTTGAACCTGAGGGCCAGGTTGTCTCTGGCTCCTGGAAAGGCTGGGTTTACTCCCCATAAAGCACCATGAGAGCTGCTGGTGTGCTGGGGCTTGGACTTCCAGCCGCGTCTCCAGGGATCCGAAGCTCGGGGAGCGTGAAAAGTGCATTACGGGGGCTCGATGTAACTGTTGTGACTGTGGCAGGAAAGCAGATTGGAAAAACTGTGGGCAAGTGGGAGAATTGAAGCTTAGAGAGTGCTCAGAGACCCTTGGCTGAAGGAGCAGGTGTCAATCCCGGGGGCCGTGCCCTGGGTTTTCCAGGTGCCCATGGATGAGGAGGTTCGTGGGATGCGGGAATTGCAGGCTGAGCTGGCACCTGCTCAGGCTTTAGGGTGTCACTCGCCCCCAGCTCTTACCTTGTGCTATTCATCTCTTTTTCCCCCCAAATACAGACCCCGAAGGGAGGGCTCCTGAGCGACACCAGGCATTGCTGGATGTCTGAAAGGCACCGAAATTTGTTGTAACGACTCAAATGCAGAACAATAACCCAAAGGCACAGCCCGTCCTTAACGGGGACCGGGGCCTTGATGTGGTGTGATTGCAGCGTGGCTGGAGTGCCCAGCTCCCCCACCGGGATATTTTTGGCCACTTTCCTTCCATTCCACTCAATCGCTGGGGTCACTTTATTGCTGCTTTTTTTAAAGCATTTACTCCTGGAAGGAGATTTCCCAGGGCTGGGAGCAGGATGGATGCAGGGCAGTGGTGGCCCCTGCTGTCCCTTGCAACAGGCTGATTGAATTTCTCTTTCCCAGATCGCTTCTCCAGGTTGAATTCCTGTGCAAACCACTCTCTGGGCGGCTCCGTGGCTGTTTCTCAGCTTCTTAGCAACTTGCTTTAGGAAACAGAGGGAAAAAGGCTCCGTGGGGTTTGCTGCTCTGCAGGAGAGATGAAGGGGCACAGATTGGAAAAGGCACATTTGGGAAATAACCGGTGGCTGGTTTGCTTTTCAGTTTCTTTTCAGTTGAAGCTGTTGCCTGGCATCCCAAGCAGGATTGCTGTGCAGATAAAGCGTTAATTTATTAATATCATCACCCTGGAGCAGCCAGAAGTGAGGGAAGAAGCATTTTTGGGCTTCACCAAACATTACCAGCAACATCCCCCCTTGTCTGGGCTGGGAAAGTTGCACAGGCCAGTGGTGGGGGCTGAGACACAACTGCTATTTTCCATTAAGGTCTCTCAACACTCAATTAATTCAGATTTTACCAGACAGCTATTTGTTTGTTAAATTAAAACCAGCTGGTTATTGAAAGAAACGTATTTATTGGGAATTAGCAGCCATGTGCTGGATGGATATTTACTACCTAGTTGTCAAAGCTCAGACACAAAGCTGTGTTTAACAATCATTTTTTTTCCTTTCAATTAACTTGGGAAGGGGGGGGGGAATCATCCCATTAATTCCACATTAAATGCACATTTGGAAAATTTCAACTCTGAGCAGTGCTGACGTTGCAGTTGTGTTACAGCTGCCTCGGGTCTGGCTGTGCTGAAGGTGTTCTGGGATTTGTCACTCCTTGCCCTTTCCCAAGCTCGATCCAGGGGGGTCTGGTACCCCCAGGGCCTCAGCTCTGCCCTCTCCAAGCTGAACCAGGCACTTTGTGAGCCCGTCTGGGCACTTGGGCACTGACTGCTCACCAAAGACAACATGCTCCTCTCCTCCTTCCAACACAAAGTTTCAGATATCTCAATGTTTAGAAGAAAATGTTGATAATTGGGTCTTCCTGGACCAGGCAGGGAGGGACATGAATGATTTAGAGGGAGCTGGATGGCAATCAGAGCTCTCCTGCACCCTGTGCTGCCTTTCTTCCTCTTGCTCTGTGCTAAAACATTTATTGCCCATCACAAGCAGTTTCCTCAGGTGCCCAGTGCCTGTTCCAGGCTGTGCTTTGCTCTCCCAGCTCTGTGAAGAAAAGCTGTTTATCCACACAGAATTACGAGCTGGGGGGAAAGAATAACTTCTCATTCCGAGCCCAGCACCGGGATTTGAGGGGACAGTGTCTCATCCCTGCATCCCATGGGGATGCTGAGCCTTCTCTATGTGTTTGGTGGGTATGAGTGATTTTGTTGGGTTGCAAGATGTGACCTCGACACTTGTGCCCTCAGACAAGATATTCCCCTTATTCTGAACCTCAGCTCCTTGTCTGTGACAGGATCCAGCCCTTGTGGACAAGGGCTTTGTTATCCAAGTTCAGGGAGCTGAAGGCCCCCCTTTGAAACGTGCCCTGGGGAAGGAAGTTTGCGTCTCATTGCCCCGAGTTTAACTCAGTGGTGTCTTTTTTTTCCTGGAAACCGAAGGTGTCTGTGTGCTCTGCCCGGAGTGGAACAGCAGAAAACTGGGCTCCATCCGTGCCTGGGGCAAAGCCTGACCTCTGCCTTCTCCCTCTTAATTCAAAGGAGATGGAGAAGGGGGAGGTGTGTGTGGAAAGCAAGACTGCAGGGGTGGAGAGAACAAAAACCGTCTGAGGCTTTGCTTGCAGCTCCTATGGCTGCGATATAAGGAACAGCATCCCGGGGGCTGGGAGGGGACGGGGCACAGGCATCGCTGGATCCGTCCCTATTCCCGGAGGGCTCCGGCAGGCAGGGAGCGATGGAAGCAGCGCAGAGGGTGGGATCGCTGCGATGTGCGGGATTTCTGCGGGCGCAGCGACCCGCGGGGCCAGGAGCCCGCTAGATGGCAATGCTAATCTGTGCCGCAGCCCCGGCGGTGCCAGCTCCGCATTTCGGGCATCCTCGGCTCCCTGGCTGCTGCCCGTGCCCTGTGCCCCGGCAGGACGTGGCACCGTGCAGGGCTCAAGGCTGGGTGAGGACATGAGGAGCCCCGAGGGCAGGTACAGAACACACCACCCCTGACAGCTCCTCCTCCCGCTGGTGGAACGAGCTGCTTTATGCACCGAAAAGTGTTTGCAAGAATAAAGCAAAGCCGCTTTTGCAGCCCCAGCAGACAGTGCGATCGTGTGTGTGAGTGTGTGAGTGTGTGTGTGTGTGTGTGCACACCTGAGCACCTGTCCCTCTGAACTCTGCCCTCCCGCGCTTCCCTCCAGCACAGGGAGCTTCCCGTGTCAGAGCCGGGTGCCAGGGACAAGCAGGCTGGGCAGAACTCTTCCCTACTCCTTTTATTCCAAGAGCTGGATTCTTGTTGCCTCACTAGCACAGACGGCAGGCAGAAGCACCTGCTCCGTGTCCCACTCACTCAGCGCATCCATGTGCCCCCTCTCCTCCTGAAATCACTCCCAGTATTCCCTCTCTTCTCTGGGGAAATCTGTTCTCAGCAGCTCCCTTTATTCTGTCAGGCCAGCAGATACACCAAATCCTTTTTTCCTCCCTCCCAGGCACTTTTGTCACTAATTGTTTCTGTGCCTTTGGCTATTTCCTCTTTAGCCTCCCCCTCTCTGTGTCACCTGCCCTTGGCTCAGGATTCTGGTGCCATTGAAAAGCTCCTGCGTGCTTCAGACTCCTGCATCTTGTTGCTATTTAGCTTGGCTGCTCTTTCCCCTTCTAATTGCTTTATTCCTTTCCCGGGGGCAGGGCCTGCTGCCTTTGGCATTTCTTAAGTAGCATCCACGCTGAGATGAAGGGTGTTAATTGGCTCGACAGGCTCCGTGTCAGGGAGGCTGTGGGTGCTCACCCTCCAGTTTGGGCATCGAGCCTCTGCAGGAACCTGGGGGGATGAGCCCCCAGCAGACCATTATTAAACATTATCCCAGCTCAATCCATGAAAATCCACGCAGTCTAATGTCCCACATCCAGCAGGTGAGCAAGGACTGCCTGTGTCCTCTGGGTTAGTACGACACCACAGAATCATCCGGGTTGGAAAAGCTCTCCCAGCCCACGGAGCCCAACCTGTGCCTGATGCCCACCTTGTCCCCCAGCCCAGAGCACTCAGTGCCACGGCCAGTCCTGCCTTGGGCACCTCCAGGGATGGGCACTCCAAACCTCCCTGGGCAGCCCCTTCCAATGCCTGACCACCCTTTCCATGGAGAAATTCCTCCTGATATCCAACCTGACCCTTCCCTGGCCCAGCCTGAGGCCGTTCCCTCTGCTTCTGTCCCTGTTCCCTGGGAGCAGAGCCCAATTTCACCCAGCTCCCCCCTCCTGGCAGGGACTTGCAGAGCCACAAGGTCCCCCCTGAGCCTCCTTTTCTCCAGGCTGAGCCCCCCAGCTCCTTCAGCCCCTTCCCCAGCTCCGTTCCCTTCCCTGGACACCCTCCAGCCCCTCGAGGTGTCTCTTGCACTGATGAGCCCAGAACTAGGCACAGCACTCCAGGTGCCCCATCAGTGCCCAGCACAGGGGGACAACCCCTGCCCTGCTCCTGCTGCCACACCAGCACCCTGGGAGCTCAGCCCTGCGATGCTGCAGCAGCAGCCCCTGCCCTCAGGGTTAATAACTCCTCCTGCCCCCCATAGTCCCCCCTGTCCCTTCGAGCCAGGATTACCTGGGTGAGAAAGAACTTGCAGGATCTGCTGGTGTTCAGCACCTCAGGCACCAGCTGTTATCTCTGATACGAGTTCTGAGCAGTAAATACCAGGCTGAGCTAATCCCACTCCATGTCCTTCTGCCGTCCTCCCTCCAAGCAGGAGTTTCTGTCCCCACCGCTCTCTCCTCCCCAGCCCCAAACCCTGCAGGTGACACTTTAGGACATGGGTGAGTGGTGGCCTTGGCAGTGCTGGGCTAAAGGTTGAACTCGATGATCCTAAAGGTCTTTTCCAGCCTAGAGGATCCCATGCTTTCTCAAGGGAATGGAGTCCCTGAGGGCATTACTGGCCCTGGGGTGGTGCTTTGCCTGCTGATTGCCTTCCTGCCCTGGCACACAGGGGCACGAAAATACTTAACCAAGGGGAGTAATTATGTTTGAGGAGAACAACAAATAGAGATCAATAAGCAGCCTGTGATGTTTGCTGGAGACATTTCTGATCTCTCAGCTGGGTTATTCTGACCAGCCAAGAAATACAGCCACGCAAAGCAGTCCTGTGGATCGGGATCAAGGGTGATGCTGTTGCTGTTCCCAAACCCCGGGTCTGCTCCCCCTGTGCATCCCCCCGCTGTTATTACAGCCCTCCCAATCTCCAAAGGAAAACATGGCTCTCAGTATCAAATTTTAAGGAAAGGAATTCACAGCACTGAGGGATTGATTGAAGGGCTGGCTTTGAAGGGGAGGGAGGCGGAGGAGGGAGGCAGAGAAGGGAGGCAGATTCCTCCCTATCCCCCCAGGCTGGTCCCTACCCTTATCTTCAGGTTTTATGGCATAATCTTCGGTGCTGCCCGGCCTCCCTCTGCTTCCTGCCTTGGCATTAGATAAGGCAAGAGATAGTGAGGGAGTATAAACTTTAGAGCCTGTGGCAGAGACTCATTTTTCTCCTTTCGAGCAAGGGGAAAGGATATAAAACGAAAAGCAAGCCACCAATAAAAAAAAAAGAAAGAAAGTTGTATTTCTTTAAAAGAAAAAAATACAGCCATGGCTGCCTGTCCTTGTACCTGAGGCCTCAAGGCAGGAATAATGAACTGCAAACCCTATTTTAGCAGTCCAAAAGACCTGAGAAGGTGCTACGATCCCTTGTCTTCCCCCCAGCTCTGAAATGATGCCAAGTGGGACAGATTCCCCCCTCCCCTCCAGCTCCATAAATCCAGGATAGTGTTGCCCTCCCAAGGTTATTGTGTGTGGCTGCAGGGAAGGGAGGGAGGGATCAGCCCTGTAAATCAGGGATGCTCTAATGACCAGCACCGTGCCACTCTGCCTGCAGCCTTCCCAGTGACACCATTCCTGGCCCGACTGGGGACAGTCACTCCTGATCTACAGCAGATTAAGGGAGCGCAATAATCAGTCCCTGCTTGGCTGTTGGAGCAACAGAGAGGTCTGGGCTGAGCTTTGCAGACCCAGCTCCAGGAACACGGAGTGTTTGCCATGGATGTGCTCTTCCCTCACCCCTCTGCTTTGCAAATAAATTAAATACAGAAATGTAAAAAAATAACCCCAATTTTTGTTAGTCCCAGCGTGCACGACAGATCAGGCTGCTTTAATGGTCACACGGTCATTCTGGTGTTAACGAATCAATATTTTTCTAAACAACGGTAGGACCTGCCGTAAATATCTTCACAGTTACCTGAATCCTATCCACGTAACCGTGTGCTGTGCGTGCCATAATGAGCCACATGATGGCTGTGTCAGGGGGGTGTTTATTGGGATGTGATGGTATCCAGGTGGCCTGTAAAAGGTTAAAATAAAAACACGGAACAGGAAAACCACAGCCCCGTTCATCATTCTTGTTTCTGAGCGTGTGAATTGCCTCAAAGTGCACCTGCTCATTATCGAGGACGGAATCAAGTGGCTTTTGGGTAATACATGGAGTTTATTTGCACTTGCAATATATAATCTAATACATATAAATTTACAACTAAATAGAAGCACTCTTGAGCTCTTGAGCAGAATTGATGTTGTGGTGAAGTGAGCAGGGTCTGCCAGCCTGGGAGAGCTCAGTGTCTCTGCCACCTCCAGAAATCCTGCTAAATTTGGGAGTGTGTTGGGTCTGGCTGGACACAGACAGTGGCTGGGCTGGAGCCCAGAGAAGGCAGAGCTCCCTGATCCTGCTGGAGAATCCTTTGGGTTTAGGATGCTCTTAACCCCATCCCTGGGAGTGTCCAAGGCCAGGCTGGACCAGCCTTGGAGCAACCTGGGCTAGTGGAAGTTGTCTCTGCCCATGGCAGGGGGCGGCACTGGATGATCCTTCAAATCCCCTCCTACCCAAACCACTCTGGGATGATTCAGTGCTTGGGGTTTACCTGGCTCAAATCTGATCCCAAATCCCCATCCCTGCCCTGACTGGGCTGTGGGACCTTTCCTTTGGATCTGGAGCTCCCTGATGTCCTGACTCAGTTGTCAAAGTCCTGCCCAGGCTGCTCCTGCCATGGGGGAAACCAGACACAAATGTGCTGGGAAAACAGTGTCTGGAGAGGAAATGAGCAACACTCACATGGCAAGAAAACATCCCCATCATGCAATTATTTCTAAACATGTTATTTTATGATCCTTCAAAAAAAAAAACCCCTGCAGAATAAGAGAGGAGGAGGCAAAGTGAGCAATCAGGGAATCATTCTCAGTTTAAATTGCCCTCAGGAAACGAATATGTCAGAGTAGATTGAAAGATGGTGTTATCCCAGGAGAGGGAAGGAGAGACAGAAACAAATAGAGCCGGGGAAGCTGTTGTATGAAGAGCTGGGGAAGAGCTGGGTGGATCCCTGCTGGGGACGTGCTCAGATCCTCCCCACCCCGGGGCAGCTCTGGGGACACCTCGCTGCGCTTTATTAAGAGCCAATTTATAAATAGCACGAGGAGGGCAAACAAATGACAAATAGATGTTTTAATGAATGGAGAATTAATTGCTACAGAACCAAACAGCTCGGTAAGCTGTTGCTTTACTGTCTCTAGGGCTTCTTTTTAATTTGCCCCTCTAGACTGAGGCACAACAACTTGTGTCCCCCAGCCATGTGCCACACGCTGGTCATCGCGTCCCCAACGTGCCTGACGTGTTTGTGAAGTGGAGATTCTGCCTTCATAAATCATTTATAAACGAAGCACCACTGAAATCAGCAGCTGAACTTCGGAGTCAGGACTCGACTTGCCCTTTCCAAGAGCTGCCTTTCCCCAGGGGGTTTCTTTTTCCAATGCCCACTCCACAGCAGGAGCGTCCTCTGGGTTTGCAGTTTTCTTACCTGTCCCTGTGCCTGTAATTACACAGGAGCCAGAGCAGCTGTGCCTCTGCCTTTGATTAGCACGTAAAAACCACTTCAGAGTGAGCAGTCCTGCATTACACCCATTTTCTGGTGGCTTTGCTCAATGAACTGCTCCAGGCTGTTAACTCTCCAAATATCTCTCAATTTAGTGGTCCAGGAGGGCTCTGGGGAGCCACCACCCCTCTCCATGGCTTTACACCATTAGCAGCATCTCACTTTACCTTCTTTCCTCTCTTTCTTAATGAGCAACACCATTCTTCAACCAAATAAATATCAATTAGAGGTAAAAGTGCTCCGGGAAATGACCCACAAACCGAGGTGATGCTGTTTGCAGCCTGCCCATCTTCCCCATCCCTGCAGCATTGCTAGGCCATGGGAATTTGGGGCCAGACGCTGGTTTTTGCACAGCTCTAAAGGCAATGCTCTGGGTGTTTGTCTCTTGGGGAAGGCAGAGGTGATATTTTCCCTTGACAGTTCTTCCACAGCTCTTTTTGCCCCCAGAGTTATAAGGTCTTTGTGTGGGGACGAGCTCCCTGTGATTCCCTGTGCTGGATGTGGCTGCACTCGGGGCTCGGCTGATCCCTTTTGCTGCTCAGGAGAGCCAGGGTTACAAAACTGGGCTGCAGAGAGGTCTAAACACTCACAGTGTGGGGAGAGGAGATGGCAAAAGAAGGTTCCACGTGAAATAAATCTCACTGAAGCTTTGATTTCACAAAATACACCCAGCAAAAGGCTGGGGCCAGGCTGGCTCAGGTGCTCCTGTCAGGGATGTCGCTCGTGGCTTTAAAAACACAGCATGGCCCTTTCTTTGGAGCAAAGCAAAGCAGAAAATTCGGGCCACTGACCCCCCCCCGAGTTACTTTTCCAACAGCTTTCCCCCGATATAGTTCCCAGCAGAGATTTGTCAATAAGGCTGGATAACTTGCCCCCATCCCTCTGCCCATGCCAGGAGGGCACTGGAGGAGCCCAGTCAGTCACTGGGCAGGGCTGGGAAGGGAGGGTGATAAATCCCTCCCGGTGTCGTCACCCCTCAAATCCTCCCATGGCATCGGGATGAAGCTCTGGATCCTTCCTGCTCTTCACAAGGCACAGGAGCTGCCTGTCAAAAATAGCTGGGTTTTAGTTCTTGGGCTCTAGAGCCGCTGGATTCAGAGCTGCTGGAGTGGGATCCGAGATCACATCCATCAGCACCACCTCCCCGATTGGCACCAGCACTTGGACCCTCACCAGGGTCACGATTCCAAGACAAGTGAGACAGTTCCACCGGTGGGTTTTGCCAGAGGTGGGATGAGCTGCAGGAGCCTGGGGAGAAAGGGCAGTGCTGGTGGGCTCAGCCTCATGGGAAGGTGGGATTCAGCCGGAATGCTGCCCAACAACCATCCACCACGTGGAGGAGCAGGGAAGGAGGGTCAGAGCCCTGCGTGCTCCACACTGACCCTCTCTCCCACCTCCCAGTGCCTCCCCACGGAGCTGGACTGCTCTGGAGCTGGAGCAGAGCCTGGGCTCTGACCTCGGAGGCTGCTGACAGAGGATATTAATGATTTCCCCGAGGGCAATGTTCAGGCAAACAGGTTTGTCATTTATTTTGCAGATTTACTGGAGTATTATTAATTTACTGGCATAAACTCCATTAGGAGGAGGCATTTATTTCTGAAATATAACTTATTCACAACGTCTGGACCCGCTCTTGAGACAGGGATTCCACTGGTTAAGAATTATTCAAATATTGATCTGGACATTTCTAATTAACTTTGCCCATGTGTTATTATGCATATGCACAAAAATTGATTTTTGCCGGCCCAATAATTAGATTTAATACCTGAGGTAACTTATATTTATGTGTTTAATTATTAGATTCATTAGCAATTTTAATAAATGCTATTGGCTCAGGAATTAAGCACCGTAGTTGACACCTGTTGACTTTCCCTGTCGCTGGTGAAATAACTGTCTCATCAGAGGAGGAGAGACAAAAGACCTGCCTCACACTGCTTTGGAAGCAATTATCACTTTGTGCTGTGCAATTATTAATACATTCCTTGTGACTGCAGCGTGGTTGGGTTTGAAACCAAGGCCATCTGTGATAAACATATAAATATCTAACGGGCTCATCGCGCTGGGTGGTGCAGGGAATATAAAACACGTGTGGGAAGGAGCAGGAGGATGCCATGGAGGGGGACAGGGAGTAACAGAGCTCTGGGGAGAAATCCTGGGATGCTGCATGGACTGGATCCCAACTTTTCATTGCGTTAGCAAGGCAGAGGAAGGATGGATGGGGTTGGAACAGCTTGGGGACGGTGGTCCAGAGGTTGCTCCTCCAAGCTGGCCTGAAGTGGAAGCGTTCCGCTCCAAATCTTCACGTGTCTCCAAAAGGGGAGATGTGCTTTGGGAAAGACTCACCTCTCCTCCCAAAATACCTGTGTTTTCCTGGGGTCACGCCTTGAACCGCCACTGCCAGTGCTGAGATGGACTCATGGAATGGTTTGGGTTGGAATGGACATTACAGCCCATCCAGTCCCACCCCGCTACCATGGACAGGGACACCTTCCACTAGCCCAGGTTGAAGCCCTGTCCAACCTGGCCTCGGACACTTCCAGGGATGGGGCAGCTCTGGGCATCTCCTGAAAATGAGGGAATTAAGGCGTCTTGTAGCTGTGCAAAAAGCAGCCCTCGATCACCCCCCCTGTGTATGCCAGGGCTCCACGGGGTGCCCACGCTGGGGTAGAGCCCACCCCTGCCAAGGTGGAACCGGTTTCACGCGTGTCTGAAATGCATCACAGGAACGTGCTCGTCCCTCCACCCTGATGGCTTGAGGCCCAAGACATGGCCAGTAATAACCTAAAAGCCCATTTCGGAAGGGTTTGTGTCCAGCTGCTGCCTCTGCACCCCCCTCTGCCTCCCGTCCTCCCTCCCCTGCCCACGGATGCCTGAGCAGCCTCACGGTGTTTCCAAGCATTCGCTTGTAATTTGGTGCCGGGGCCATTGGGAAATTGCTGACAATTTGGATGAAAATGGTTGGAAAATTGCAGTGTTTAGGCCCATTTTGTGTGGCTGTGTGTGCAGAAATTGCAGAGGAAACACTGGGAGAGGGCAGTGGTTAGAAATAGGCACCGCTGGGCTGTGGGTGGTGGGTGCTCCCCCCTCAGTCATTATGTATTTGTAAACAAATGTGTAAATCGAGTAAAGAAATTGCCCTTGAGGGAAGGAGAGGATAGGGAGGAACTGGGAGAAGAGAAATGGGAGTAGGAGCCCAGAGGGGCTGGGACCGTTCTGCCCATCCTGGTCAGAACTGTGGTTGTGATATTGTTGTCACTTGGTGCTGATTTGGCAGCTGAGAAGCATCTTTTTGGAAATAAAACATCAGAGAGGCTGTCCAGGGGTTTGCTCGCCGGTAGGTTGCACATCTCCTCCAGAAATCTGTCCCAAAATCTTGCCTGTTAGTTGGGATTATTCATGTCCTGGCACATCTCAGGGTGAGCAGGAAAGTCTTGGGGTTTTTTTTCCACCCATTTAAAGTCAAAGCCCTGACTGAGTGATGGGGTTTTTGGGAAGAGTCATGGACGTGATGCTTGGGGACACGGGTTAGTGATGGCCTTGGCCATGCTGGGTTAATGGTTGGGCTTGATGATCCTAAAGGTCTTCCAACCAGTTCTATAAAGGTCTTCTCCAACCCAAATGTTTATGTGATTCTATAAAGGTCTTTTCCAACCTGGACAATTCCACGATTCTGTGACAGCACTGCTGCGGTAAGAAACTGGAAGGGGAAACCAGATTCACGCAAAGCTGCTGCTCAACACTTCCTAAAACTCCCTTTCCCCCCCTTTCTCTCAACGTGCCCCTCTCCCTCCTTCCAAGCACAGGAGCCCCCCAAGTTCATATTCCACCCCAACCTCTCATCGAAGACCCAGGAAAGGGGGGAAGGAAGGTGGGGAAGAGCGGAATCAAACTGTTGCTCGACTTAAATTCTCCCAGCCTGCTTTACATGGCCGGAACGAGCTGCTAATTAATGAACAGCCCCCCCCAAAAAAGCAGCCGGGCTCCAATTTGCATGAACAGGCATTGTCAGGCTGTTGGGGAAACAAAAGGCGAGCGATGGCAGAGCGAGGAGGATTCATCCCGCAGGATCCCAGCGAGGCTGTTCAGGGGGGATTTACAATGGCAGCGTTTATTATTTTTTGCTTAATTTCTCTCTCTGTCTCCGACTCCGGTTCTCTGTCTACAATCAGCTGCGCACAGAAAAGCCCGATGAGAAGGCTCGGCACAAAGGAGCCTTTTTCCTTTGTGTTCCTCCCCTGTGCTCTCCAATGTGCACGTCAGGGCTGCAAATAATAAAAATTCGGGGGTTTTAATGGGTGATGTAAACATGCTGTGGATTCATTATAATGCTTAATTACAGCTAATTGGTGTTGTTGACTGCTGTGAACGCTGAGAGCTGGAGAAAGGGAGGTCAGTCCATTGGTTCTTCAGGGGGTAATTAGGTACATTGGAGTTAATGAGTCACTGGAGAGCTTCTTTCTATCCAGTCCCTCTTGATACCGGGAATGGTCCCGGTGGGAATGAGCCAGGACCCTCCCGGGGGGCTTTGGGGGGCCAGGGCTGAACCCCCAGTGCAGCAACAGTCGAATATCCCATTTCTTGAGAAATCGTTTTGGGCTTTGCTCCCCTGTGCTTGGGTCAGAGAGGTGTCAGGAGAGCTTTTGGGAACAGAAGGAGCACCCATGAAATCCCCATAAATACCCTTTGCAGAGCTAATAGAGATTCCTCCCATCTAACAGATCATTAGCTGGATGGACAGATAGGATTGAGGGATTATGATGGGTTATTATCCACTCTTGCTACGTTTTCTTTGATGCTCTCAGGGCCATTTCTCTGACCCCATCCGCCGATTTTTATTTTGATATTGCAATTTTCCTTTGGGTAAAAGCACCCACAGGAGCTGAACGGGAACTCATCAGCATAAAGTGAAAGGGAGAAATAACTAACATTAAAAGTAATAACGTTTTCCTTAAATAAGAGAAGAAACCCAAATGATGTAACGATCCGGACACCAAACTGAATGCAATGGAGTGGCTGCAGCTTGAGCCAGGAGAACTCATCATTTTAGTGCTATTAAATTGAAATACTTGAAAAGTAAAAGGCTTTTCTCTGTGATGACTGTTCCCTCTGCGTGTGTGGACACTCACCGAGGCTCAGGAGATGGATGTCAGCCTGTAAATCACAGTGTGGGTGATGTTCCCTTACACCCAAGTGTAGCAAAAATGAAGTTATTTCTCCTTTTCCCACTTTTTCCCAGCACAGAGGGAGATGAATCCCAAACTAAGAGCCCTAAGGAACTTGTTTCTCTCCCTCCTTCTGCTGCATGAACTGATGCTGCCCCTTGAGTGTTGAGTCCAGGTCTGGAGGAGAGACCTCGAGGGGCTGGAGGGTGTCCAGGGAAGGGAACGGNGGAGTGCCCAGCCCTGGAGGTGCCCAAGGCAGGACTGGCCGTGGCACTGAGTGCCCTGGGCTGGGGGACAAGGTGGGCATCGGGCACAGTGTGGGCTCGATGACCTTGGAGGGCTTTTCCAACCTCAGTGATTCTGTGATCTGCCCCAAACCTCACTTCAATGTATCTGAGCAGAGAAACATTCCCGTGTGGAGCTTTGCAGTGGGGAAATCATGTCCGTTCTCCACTGGAGCATCAGCAGGAGCAGGCAGGGCAGCAGAAGGGCGATTTATCAGCACCAGCACTGCAGCAGATGCTTTATGGCATCAATTACTGTGGCCAGGCTCGAGTGGTTGCGACACCCCAAGCATGGGCAGAGCTGGGCAGGTCAGGGCCCTGAGTGTTTGCGTTTGGGGGGGGGGGTCACAGGAAGCCATAAATCAGCCCCAAATCCTCGTGTCAGACCTCTCGCCATCCGCTGACCTTTGCCTGGCCCTGCCGAACGTTCTGAGCACGAAGTGTAAAATTAAAAAACGGAAAGGTTTTTGCTGAGTTGGAGGAGAAATGGGCAGCGATTCCCTGGAAGGTTTCCTGGAGCCAAGGAAGTGGTGTGGAAGGTTGCACTCGCATCCTTAGGTGAGCTGTGCTATCCCATGCTGGTCCAGGAGGAGCTTTGGGCAGATGAGGACTCGGTTGGCTCCGTCTGACCACTCCAATGCTGAAAGGCTTTGCTCAGTCAGGGCTTTCCACCAGCTCTTTTCAAGTTCCATGGTCATCATTTAAATTTCTGGTGCTGTTTATTTGGTGCAGATCCCCAAAAACCTCTCTGTTACTGATGATTTTTTTTTTTTTCCTTTATTCTTCAGGGATTAAACAGAAATAATTCTCCTTTTGTGCACCATCCCAGCCTGGACACCGACCTGTCCTGGAATGATGCTGAGCACAGCTGGCCTTAGCTGAGGCTCCTTTTCAGGGCAGGCTCCATCCTTCCATCAGCACCCACCATGCTGCCCTTTTATCTCTGCCCCAGGAGGGGGCTGAGGGTGGGAAATGAGGAATCATTTCCCCCAGGATCCGCATCAAACGTTTCCTATCTTGCTATGGATCCGTCCCCTTGCAGAGGTGGTACCGGCACTGCAGTGGGTCCAGGGACTCATTGCAGTGCAGAGCTGGGAGGGCTTTGCAATGGGACTGTTGCAAAGAGATTGAATTTCTTTGTGCTCTCAGGGGTTCTGTGCCAAATCCGCGTTAAATGAACCCAAAAAAAGCCAAGCTGTGGGAAAGCTGGGGAGAGACCAAGGGGATTTTGCCTCTTAAGGGAAGAGGCTCATGGGGAAGCATCTGGTGGTCTCATCACCAGGGCATCTCCATTGGGTTTGGATCCCGAAGAGTTAAAGAGACTCCAGAAAGCAGAGAAGAGTGATTAAAACCTGTGAATCACCATCTTCAGAGCATTCCTTGAACGACTTCCAAGAGAAAGGAGGGAAGGGATGGATGGGCTCCTTGCAGGCTCTAATCCTCCCTCCTTCCTTTGGCAAAGATTTGTGAAAGAGGCAGATGAGAAATTTCCTGTTTGGCAAAGAGCAGGGAGCGGGAGATTAAATCAACCTGCTCGGCTCCGCTCTTCAAACGCAGTTTGGAAGATCCTTAAATATTTATTTTAAAAAAGAAGGGGAAGGGGAGGGAGAAACAGAGAGAGTGGGATACATAAAATTAAAATGTTCATTATCTTACAATTCATATTTAATAAGGGTCCTTGTTACAGCTGCATAATGGATTCCCTGCCATAAAAGTCTTTCCCCTCTCTTGGCAGCCCAGCATTGGCTGGGAAGGGTTGGGGACACCGGGGACAGGGACAGCACGAAGGATCTGAGAGGTGGGAGTGGGGAGGACATACCCATAAACCCATCAGATTCTTGCTTTCCTAAGACTATTTCTGGGAAAGACAGAGGTGCTGGAGTTGAATTGCTGAGCTGCTGCTCCGTGTTTTGGGATGTCTATTTAAAGCAGGTGGTCACCAGGCAGGTCAGTGGGTGCTCAGCTGCTGCTCAGACCCACATTCCCATTTTCCCCAGGATTCGCCTCTGGAGACTCCTCAGCTTTGCTCCAAAACAAAAGCACTTGCTGAGCAAAGCCCCAGGTCCGTGGGCTCCAAGAAGGTGCAGCACGAGGGCCATTAAATATTAACGTGCCACAACCTCGGGAAGATCCAGTGGAACTGAAGTGACTGTGAATGAGAAGCAGTGATTAACTGCTGGAGGGGATTATTGAGGAGGTAAATGGGAAATAACACAGGGAGTTGCCTGATATGGATTGATCAGAGGCTCCCTTTGGACCAGGGAGGGCTTATTAGACACAGAGCCTGATGCTGCTGCTCAGCATTTTTGCAGCCACTTTGGCTCGTTCTCTCTATCAGCTTAAGAGAAACCCCTGGGTAGGGAAATATCTCCAAATAGGATGAAGCTGTATTTACTAATTTGGGAGGATTAGAGAGAATTGAATTATTAAGATCCCTATCGCAGGCTGGTGTGAGGTTTGTGGCTGCTTTCCTTGGATCCACATCCAGGAAAGCTGCAGCAACGGCCTGGGATGCCCCGAGATGGTCCAGGCAAGTTAATGTCAGATTCCCCCCCTTCCCCAAATTTTTGTCAAAGCCTCAAGAAACAAGGAAAAACTCCCTGAGAGAAGCTAAAGAGGGTAATGCTGCTCTTTGCCTTGGCTCCAAGGTTTTCTGCTTGTTGGGGCTGCAGCTCCAGGAGTGACCTGTCCCTTGTGTCCCATGGGACCCCCATGGTGCAAGGGCTGTGAGGGACCAGGAGGAGGTTTGGGATGAGATGCTCCAGGTCCCTTCTCCCTGGAGTTTTTGCTGAGCCCAAGCTGAATCCAGGGTAGGGATGGAAAGGAAAGGATTGCACCAGCTGTGTAACAAAAGTCTCTGGCAGGGACCAGTGGCTTTATTAACTCCATTTGTCTTCCAAAGCCACACAAATAGTGCCCATAAATCATGGAATCGCCAGCATTAAGGGGCAGAGCTCGTGGGCACAGCCTGACCCTGCTCCAGAGGGTGCAGCCTGCACAGCCCAGCTTGGCAAAGTGGGCAAACCAGGTTTGTCCCTAGGAGCGAGGTGACAAAAATCGGTGATTTGCTGGGAATAAACCCGCTTGTCCAGGCTGTGTCCCAGCACACTGTGCTGCTGTCCTGCTCTCCCCAGCCACGGGAACTGCCCCGGGTTTGTTTTAATAGGACAGTTTAAGTCTTGTTTTATTGATTCCAACCCGCGTGGAAGGAGAAGGCAGAGCAAAGGAGTGATGGGACCCCAAGGAGCTGCTGCTCCCCTGTGCTCCTGTGTCACTTCAGTCCTCTCCGTGGGGGGAAAGCTCATCCCCCAGCCCCCAAAATGAGCAACCCTGCCTGGCTCGTGCTCTCCTGGGACATCCAGCACACAGATCCAGCTGCTTTCCCAGCTCAGTTTCCAGGAGAGAAGCAATCCATCCCAGCTAGTGGATTCAAAGGCTCAGAGCCAGGGGCCAGCAGTACTAGAAAATAAAAATGGGTTGTTTCAACTTTATTACTACAATTTGTTCCCTTTCAACTCCCATCTTACAGAGATTTGATAATGGATCGACACTTTATATTTAATATCCCTACATCATGTGGAGGGAATGGTTTTGGCTTTCTGATAGCAGCCTGGAGCACGATGGGAGATCCGAGGGTTGCTTTGGGAAATCCAAGTTCTCTGGGAATGGGAGTTTAAACACCAGCATTTCCCAGGGAATGGGCACTTTTCCATCATCACCTTCCAGAGCATCCATTTTCTGGAAAATATCGTCGCTCTCCCTTGTTTCAGTGTGGGGTCAGAGAATAACACGAAATATCCGTATTTCGTGGAATTCTGGAACAATTTGGGTGGGAAGAGAACCTAAAGCCCATCTACTTCCAACCTCCCTGCCATGGACAGAGAACCTTCCACTAGACCAGGCTGCTCAGAGCCTCCAGACACCCAGCAATTCTGCTCCTCGTGGGTCTGTGCTGGTTATTTAGTGCTGCTTTCCCGGTGATGGATAACGGGAATGTCTTGGAGCTGGCACAGGGCTCCCAATTCTGCGTGATCAGCCTCTGTGGGACCCAGGGAAAGGAGACAGGGGAGGGAGACAGAGCACTGCCCTTATCTCTCTATTTATCTGCCTGCTTCTCTGGCCAAGGAAAGCCTGATTTAGGTGGCGAGGTTCCACCTTTTTAGATCTGGATGAATGAGACTTCAAGGGAGGATTTTATTTCATCTGTATTTCTTTTATTACTTCACCATATCATACCCCTGTCCTTCCACAGCATTAATCATTCTTGTTCCTCCTCCAAGATCACTCGTTTTTCTAATTCCCTGATGTCTTTTTTCGGCTGCAGAGCTGAACACAGTGACTGTAACGCAGGTCCAGGGACTCGGTTTTCCCTGCTCAGCTCTGCCTGCTCCTGCCTTTGCTTACAAACACCTTTTACTCCTCCCTTTGCTCACAAATACCTTTTAATCCTGCCTGTGGTCCCCAGTCCCCGGTGCTGAGCAGATGGATTTTCAGCAGCTGCCCCTTTTTTCACTGGGGGTGTGTGTGGAGTGCTCTGGGGACACCGCAGGCTCCTGCTGGATCCCTGTTGGATCCCTCCCAATGGCAAGGGCAATGTGGGTGTGACTCCCGTCCCTTTGGAGTTTCATTCCTTGGTTCAGACAGTTTTGGAGCTCGGGTTCAGCTTTGGCAGGTCAGAGGGACCGTGAGCCCGGGGCTGACATCACAGGACAAGAGCCTGGAGGGACAGGACAAGGGGGAACGGTTTCAAACTAAGAGTAGGTTAAGATGGGACACTGGGGAGGAAATTCCTCCCCGTGAGGGTCTGGAGGCCCTGGAATGGATTTCCCGGAGAAGCTGTGCCTGCTCCATCCCTGGAAGTGTCCAAGGCCAGGTTGGAGCAACCTAGGCTGGTGGGAGGTGTCCTTGCCCATGGCAGGGGGTGGAATGAGACGGGTTTTAAGGTCCTTTCCAACCCAAACCATTCCATGGTTCTATTCCATGACAGCACAATCCCTGTGCTGGTGGAAGCATCAAACATCCCAGGTAACTCGCGTTGTTCCACCTCAGTCAGCGAATTCCCACCAGTCGCAGCCAGCCCAAGAATCTCTCTGCGCCTCTGGGGCCCAGGCGTTGTTTCTTCTTTATATTTCGCTTGCAAAGTGCACGAAAAGAACTATTTTATGTGAAAACAAAGGCCCTCCCAGCAGGTTTGGATGATGTGGGGAAGGGATGCCATGAGCCCTGCAGGGATGGCTCTTCCCAGAGGGTCACACGGATTGGTTGCTTTGGGAATCCTGAGCACTGACAAAGGGGGTTGTTTTTACTGCTGTTTTTATCACCACCCATTGAGCCCAGAGCTGAGGATCCCCCGGATGAAAGTGCATCCCTGAAAGCTCCAGCTCTTTGCCCCCTAATCGGAGTTCAAGGCAGTGATCCGGATCCGAGCCTTCCGAAAAGCCTCCTCGACGTCCGTCCATCCCGTCTCTAAGTCCGGAAATAAAACCTGTCACCCCCAAGAACCGTTCCCTGAAACCCAAAGAGAAAAGGGGAGACCAAGATCTCCCCGAGCTCCTCGTGTATCAGAGAGATGCTGAAACACCTCTTTAAAAGACTTTCCTCCCCCACCTCCTCATCCTCCCCTTGCTTCGCTCTCCTCGCCCCATCAGCACCCGGCTCCGAGCTGTGCTGTTTTCCCTCCCGGCCAAGCCTTTCCCGCTTGGAATTATTCTCTTGGGAGATGTTTTCGTGCCTTGAGAAGGCGACAGACCCTCAGTGGGAGGCAGCCACCCCTCGCCCTGTGCCCCCAGGATGCCCCTGGCTCCCCGGGGCTCCCTCAGCCAAAGCAGCTGCCTCCGAGCTTGTCTGCCCTGGAATTTTGCTTCGAGCGATCAGGCTTGGAAAAACGCCTTTCCACGGAGATCTCTGCAGAATGGGGAAAAAGAAAAATAATACGTCGAGTGGGCGGATTCAGGGGGAAATAAAGGGGTTTATTCTCGGTGCCAGTTAATGAAATTAGAAAATGGAGAAGAGCTTGGCTAATATCATACAGGGAAAGATAAAATACATTTTAAAAAAGCCTCACAATGCTGCAGCTCTTTCTAAATGTCAAAATATTACATTTTTTTGGATGATAAAGATGGAAGAAATAGCTGGGTTTCAATTTCAAGTGCCACATCATATCTCTTCCCCTCTATAATTTTTATTAAAATGTGAATGTTCCAGGAAGTCATTACGTCGTCTTTATTATGTTTGCAGAGGAAATAAAAAGTTTATTTGAGGAAAGTGCACAGAAACAAGGTCTGTGTGTGTCATCCTTCAGGGAGAGCGGGCTGGGTGACGGCTCTGCTGCCACTCTGGCACCCAGTGGCACCTTGGCCACCGTGCTGGGGGGTTTGTGGCCACCACATGTTTTTAGGTGTCTATCCAGCGTGCAGCCGTGTATTTTCCCAGTGTATATTCATTTATCCAGTGTATCCAATCCCCCTCCACCACCAGACTCCCCTCTCTCTTCCTTTAACACCAATTCCCCGCTTCCCCTGTGTGATCACACTCCAGTTTTCCCCCTGGATTTCTCGGAGGAGAAGCACAAAAGAGAACGAAAGGCACCGTGATTTTAATTTTAAATTTCATTTCCATATTTGGATCAATTTGTGGATCTCCCTTGGATCTGGTGGGGGTTTTTATGGGGTTTTTTGCCAGCAGAAAAATAACCCCAAGGTTTTCAACTCGGCGTTGTTGACTCTGAAACTTGCCCAGGGCAAGGTGTTGGGATGCTCCTTGTGCTGATGACATGGATCCTCCCCCACCCAGCCAGGTTTCTCTCCGTCCAGATCTGCCTTTTCCATCTCCCTCTCCATGATGGACGTGCCAAGACCCGGAGGTGTCCAGGAGCCCTGGCTGGAGGACACAACCTGCCACGTTCCTGTGAGAAGCTGTGTCCCTCTCGGCTGTTTATTGCAGGCAGGGTGATGAATTGGCTCAAACCCCCGGGGAACGGGGAGTTTTTCTCCACATCAAGCTCTCCACAAAGGTCTTCCGTGCCAAAGGCACCCTATTTAGCTCAATTTGGGGGCAGCAGAGGTGATTGAAGGCCGGGAGAGCTCGTCCCGTGGGTGCCTGATGTTCTTTTGAGGCTTGAAAGGCGACGAGTCCATAGATGTCATGGACATTTAGCACAGATTCATAAAACCTGAGAGGACGTGGGTGGATTTGCAGCCCCTCGCACTCCACTACCGCTCATTTCAATTCTCTCTGGGCACCAGAGCAGGGGGCAAATATCAGCCTCTCATCAGAGCCACTCGTGTGCAATTAAAGCAGCCCCCGAACCTGGAGAGGCTCCAGTTACTGCAGCCACGTCCGTGCCTCTGCCAACTTGGACTGGAGGGACAGGGAGATCCCGCCGTGGGGAAAGGGATGAGCAGAGCCAGCCCAGCGCTGTCCTCTTGCAGAGCTCAGCTCTGTGGGATGAAGCTCCGACCTCAGAGGAAGGGTTGCAGAGCCAGGGGAATCGGTGGGGAGCTGGGAGGGAAGCAGGGGAGGCTGAGCTTGTCTAAGTGCCTGGATAATCGTGGAATGGTTTGGGTTGGAAGGGGCATTAAAGCTCATCTCATTCCACCCCCTGCCATGAGCAGGGACACCTTCCACCAGCCCAGGTGGCTTCAACCTGGCCTTGGACACTTCCAGGGATGGGGCAGCCACAGCTTCTCTGGGAAATCCATTCCAGGGCCTCCCCACCCTCCCAGGGGAGAATTCCTCCCCAATATCCGATCTAACCCTGCCCTCTGGCAGTGAGAAGCCATTCCCCTTGTCCTGGCACTCCATCCCTCGTCCAAAGTTCCTCTCCAGCCCTCCTGGAGCCTCTTTGGGCACTGGAAGGTGCCCTGCGATCTCCCTAGAGCTTCCCATCTCCAGGCTGGACAACTGAATTCCCATATATTGTGCTCTCTGTGTGAACAGCATCCCTTTACAGAGCCCAGCTTGCAGAGACCGGCACGGGCTCCTGCCTGGCACAGTGGGCTGGGGGCTCTAAAAAGGGATGGAAAACACTCTCCAGGCAAACAGGAAGAGTCATGGAATGAGGATTCCAGAGACGGGCAGCCCATACCCAGCGTGGATCCCTGATGGTCTCTCCCGACAGCAACAAACCCCCACTGTGCCAGTGTTCGTGGGTGTGGGCTGTGGTAACTCGAAGGGACAGCTCTGTGCTCCCAAAGCACCGTGGCAAGTGCCAAGTCTGCTCCCTGCGATATTAGCTTTTAAATTTAATAGCATTTAGAAATCACTCATGTGTTTCCATGAGATTTACTTGCACTATTAGAAGCCTGGAGGGATTTTTTTATTTTAATTTTTTTATTTTCCATTCAAAGCATTGTCATAAAAGCTTTTGGAAGAAGAGGGTGAAACAGCGACATTTTAATTCCTTTTTTTTTTTTTTTGGTAGCTCCTAAATAAAAGTCTTTAAACTGGATCATTTTGGAGCAAACTTCATGATATACATTAAAGGAACAGAGGCACAGCTGGAGGAGTGACAGGAGAAATATCGTGTTACGCATTCACATAAATCTCTCTTTAATAATTCCTGGATTTACCAGCTGCAAAGAGAAGAATTTTCTCTGTGCCCCTGACACTGACACAACCTGTGCTAACCCTGAAGGGCTCTGTAGCCAGAGCTGTTCCCAGCCCCCCAGAGGGGGGAAATTAGCCCTAATTAGCTTTTCTCTGGCACGTCCAGGGAGCAGGAACAGTGTGAAGGGAGGGACCACTGGCCTTGTTTTACAGGAGGGGAAGGTGAGGCAGCAGGGCTGGGTAAAATCGCCTCAAACTAAAGGTGAGCGTCTATAACCTTATAATTTAATCTAATCTCTGATTTTACCATCCATAATATTTGTCCCTGGAAGTGTTCAAGGCCAGGTTGGACAGGGTCTGCCAGCCTGGGAGAGCTCAGTGTCTCTGCCACCTCCAAAATCCTTGTTTAATCCAGGAGTGTGTTGGGTCTGGCTGGACACGGTTCTGCCCCCTGATCCTGCTGGGAAATCCTTTGGGTTTAGGATGCTTTTAACGCCATCCCGGGCAGTGTCCAAGGCCAGGTTGGACCGGGTTTGGAGCAAGCTGGGCCAGTGGAAGTTGTCCCTGCCCTTGGGACAAGATGAGCTTTCAGATCCCTCCCAACCCAAGCCATTCCATGATTCTATGATTCCATAAAACAGGAAAGTCCTGAGGCTCACTGCAAATATAGTCAGCTTTCTACTGATGTGCCACGAGCCTTTATCCCTCTGCCTCCCTCCCTCTCCGCCAGCTCCCCCTCCCCACCTCACTGCTGATAAGCTGAGCTGCCATTCCAGTGAGGAATCACCCCGAGCACGGGGTAGTTTAAATCTTTAATAGACGTATTACCTTGTATTAAGGCTTCATCATCTCCCTCCCAGTGTAAGCGCAAAGAGACCATCCATCACAATTAGTGGAACATCCCAAAAGGCATAAAAGAGATGGGCGTGAGTGCTGCAGGGAGGAAGGAAGAGCTGTGGGGCTCTGGGATGGCTCCAGGGCAAATCCCCTTCCCTGGAAACCCCCATTCCCTGGAAAACCCCCTTCCCTGGCAGTGCTGCCCCAGTAGGTCCCAGACATGATGAGATGTTTCACACCCTCACAACCCTCCCGGTGTCTTCCATAAAGCCCTGGAGTTCTGCTCTCCTGTGAGGATCTCAGCTTTCATTAAATGATAATAATCATCATCGTCATGAAAAAATAACAGCGAATTTCCAGCCGTTGTGATTTCCATTAAAAGCCAGAAATACGACCTGTGTCTCCTCAACCAGGAGGAAAAGCGAATGCAAATCACAGTTTATAATTGTTATAAAAAGTCTCGCGTCTTTATGGCCAAATTTATTGCGTTCCGAGGGGGAAGAGAGGCTGGAGAGGAGGCTGATTCCTGCTCCTACACAATCCTCTTTGCGTCCCTCGCGGCTCCAGGCTGGGTTTGTTGCTGTGTCCTGGATGCAGCAGGGACCCACCTGACCCCGTGAGCATCCTCGGCTCTGGCCGCAAACCATGCCCGTGCTACAGGGAGGTGGGAGCAGCACGGGGGCTCTGCTGATTAATGCAAGGTCTGACTTCTCAAGGGCTTCCCGAGCAGGAAACGCTGAAAAATAACCTAATAACCACAACCACTAATGACCACTATCCCTATTATGCAATGTCCTAATTACCACTGCCTCTAATTGCCTCGACCACAATTTAAACATTACCCCTAGTAACAACTATGCATAATTACCACTACTAGACACTATCCCTAATAAACACTACCCCTAATAACCACTACTACTAATACCACGACTCCTGATAACCACTACCCCTAAATTCCAGTGCCCCAATAACCTCTACCTATAATTACCACTATCGCTAATAGCCGCTACCACTAATTAACACAACATATTACCACTACCCCTAACCCTAACCATAACCCTACCCCTAACCCTACCCTTAATAACCACTACCCATAATTCCCACAATCTCTAATAACCAGTACCCCTAATTACCACTACCACTGATTACCACAGCCACATATTACCCTTACCCCTAACATTAACCATCAACCTAACCCTAACTACCACTACAATAAAAACAACTACCCCTAATTTCCACTGCCCCTCATAACCACTGTCCGTAATTACCACTACAGCTAATAAACACTACCCGTAATTACCACATATTAACCCCCCAAAAATAGCAATCAGTGTCTATGGTACACCCTGGTTTACTCTAATGATGCTTCTCTCCTGATCCCGGGGTGTGCTGGTGGCGGTGCAGCCCCTGGGAGGCAGGGCTAAGCCCTGGATCCCAGGCTGGAATGTGGAATGTTAAGGAGCAGCTAAGGAGAGGAGAACTGGAAGGAAGCTTTTCCCAGCAGAGGGGAGTGGACTTGTAAGTGAAATGAAAACCCCTGAGGTGCTTAGGAAAGAAAGGACAGCTGGGAAATGGGGGTGGAAGGGGCACTGCTCCATCCTCTGCCTCCCATTCTCCATCCTCTGCCTCCCTGGCTCCATCCTCTGCCTCCCTGGTTCCTTCTTCAGCCTCCCTTTCTCCATCCTCTGCCTCCCTGGCTCCATCCTCACCCTCCCTGGCTCCATCCTCACCCTCCCTGGCTCCATCCTCAGCTTTCCTGGCTCCTTCTTCAGCCTCTCTGGCTCCTTCTTCAGCCTCCCTTTCTCCATCCTCTGCCTTCCTGGCTCCTTCTTCACCCTCCCTGGCTCCATCCT
>VWZF01004062.1:206198-237521 GCA_013396755.1 Sclerurus mexicanus | reverse complement strand
CCCCCCACCGTCTTTTTGTGGAAGTCTGAGCCATTAAAGAAACTAATTACCTACTTTTGACGTTTGTAGAGCAGCTGAGGTGGGACATGAATGGCTGAGCCCCTTGGACTCCGTATCAGCACAGCCAAAATTAAGGTGGTTTTTTTTTTATTTTGCCAAGGCTTCCCCATCTCACCCACCCAGCGGGGGGAAGAAGAGCCAGACCCTGATCACACCACGAGGAATTAAAAATACATCTCCAAGCCCTGCCAAGCAAAGGCAGGTGAGGATGCTCAGGGGCCAGGCTGGAGCCCCCCTGCCTGTGCAGGGCGCTGGGAGCCCCGGGAAGGCGGAGGGAGCTCCACTCCGGTAAATTTTTAATCAAAGGTGGCATGACTGATGTCCCTGGCTTTGCAGCGCTCTTTTATCTCTGCTGAAACGCTCCAGGCTGGAAGGATCCCCTCTGCCTGACCCGTATGATTTATACATCTATACACAGGCAGCAGCGGAGGTGGGAAGTGCCGGGAAGGATTCCCGCTGCTTGGAACATCTCGGCTCTCAGCCCTGTGCTCTGCTCCCATCGGGGCTCCTCCTTCTCCCCCTGGCACCCATTTCCTCCCTTTTCCTCTTACTTGGAATCCACAGCTCTTTGGTTTGCTTGGCTAGGAAGCCCCTGCAGAGTGAGGGACTGAAGTGTGAGAAATAGCCCATAAAAACATCTCCATGAAGCATTTCAGGCTTCAAACATTCCCAATTCACTACATTTCAAAGTTTTCTGTGGTTCCTTCCCCACCGTATTTCCATGGTAAAGCCAATGTGGATGTTTCTTGCGGGAAGCCAATCCCACTTTGAAGAGACAAACCAGGCGCCCTGAGGTCCTCAGTGGCCTCCTGAGCACCCCAGCCCTTGAGTCACACCCCCGGCGCCCTGGATTTTGGGGAGAATCCTTGGAAAACCTGGGCTGTGTGCCGAGGCTGGAGCAGCGCTTGGTGCAGTGGGACATGGAGCTGATCCTCCTCTCCCAAGCCTTCCTGAAAACCCCCCTCACCCTGCTTAGAGCTCCCCCAAAATACCTCCTTTCCCCCCCAAACCTTCATTATCATTGAATGGTATTTATTATCTGTTACATGAAATATTTCTATGAATAATATTCTATGACCCATGTCTACGAATAATATCATAGGAAACATTATGACTAATAGTACATGAACTATAATGAAAACGAATATATGAAATATTTATCTCAAATGTGGACACAGAGCCCAAGCCACTGTGAGCTCCCTTCCTTCAACACCTCCAGTCAAGGAAGACCAAGAAGGAGCTTCCACTGCCTGCTTTTCCCTTTAAAAGCAGGGATATTTTTCCCGAGGAGGCGGATGCACACGGACAGCGTGGGGAGTGTATAAATAGCCAGGGCTGAGAGCAGAGCACAATAGCTGTCACTCGACCGCAGCGCGACGGGGACAGGAGCAGTAGCAGATGAATTTCCTAAGCAACAAAGATCCTGTTTTCATGCAAAATATCTCTCTTAGTAATAAAATCCAGGAGAAAAGGAAGACAGATAATGTGTTATATAAGCAGAATTATCTTGGCACAGAGTGCTTCTTTCAAGGGTTTGGGGTTTAGACGTTTTCTTTTTTGGAGACATCAGCAGCCTTTCAGCAACTTGATTGGGGGCTGAGGAGTGAAGGATGTGCTTTAGTCGCCTCCAAAGTGCTGTAGGAATTTAAGCAGGAGCAGCAGCTGATGCGGATAAAACTCTGGAGAAGATTCCTCGCCACGATAGCACGGCCTCCCTTCCCCTCGGGATTTGGGAGCACTTTGCAAACATCCATTAATTAAGGNGCCTCCCTGGCTCCATCCTCACCCTCCCTGGCTCCTGGCAGCTGCCAGGCAGATCCGGGGGGATGCTGGTGGAGGGGATGGTTTTGTGGAGTGGAACTCAGGGGTCTGGAGGCTGCTGGCCCCACAGGGACCCTCTCAGAGAAGCCCTTGGCCTTCCCCGGGATCTCTGGCTTCTCCAGCAGTGGGATGTGGTCCTTGCCTTTTCAAAGAGCAGCTCAAGGAACAAATAACCTTTGTGCTGCTAATTCAGCGTTGGGGGAGGCAGGAACAGGCTTCATCCGCTCGCTCGGGGCTCTGGTATTNGTGCAGGGCGCTGGGAGCCCCGGGAAGGCGGAGGGAGCTCCACTCCGGTAAATTTTTAATCAAAGGTGGCATGACTGATGTCCCTGGCTTTGCAGCGCTCTTTTATCTCTGCTGAAACGCTCCAGGCTGGAAGGATCCCCTCTGCCTGACCCGTATGATTTATACATCTATACACAGGCAGCAGCGGAGGTGGGAAGTGCCGGGAAGGATTCCCGCTGCTTGGAACATCTCGGCTCTCAGCCCTGTGCTCTGCTCCCATCGGGGCTCCTCCTTCTCCCCCTGGCACCCATTTCCTCCCTTTTCCTCTTACTTGGAATCCACAGCTCTTTGGTTTGCTTGGCTAGGAAGCCCCTGCAGAGTGAGGGACTGAAGTGTGAGAAATAGCCCATAAAAACATCTCCATGAAGCATTTCAGGCTTCAAACATTCCCAATTCACTACATTTCAAAGTTTTCTGTGGTTCCTTCCCCACCGTATTTCCATGGTAAAGCCAATGTGGATGTTTCTTGCGGGAAGCCAATCCCACTTTGAAGAGACAAACCAGGCGCCCTGAGGTCCTCAGTGGCCTCCTGAGCACCCCAGCCCTTGAGTCACACCCCCGGCGCCCTGGATTTTGGGGAGAATCCTTGGAAAACCTGGGCTGTGTGCCGAGGCTGGAGCAGTGCTTGGTGCAGTGGGACATGGAGCTGATCCTCCTCTCCCAAGCCTTCCTGAAAACCCCCCTCACCCTGCTTAGAGCTCCCCCAAAATACCTCCTTTCCCCCCCAAACCTTCATTATCATTGAATGGTATTTATTATCTGTTACATGAAATATTTCTATGAATAATATTCTATGACCCATGTCTACGAATAATATCATAGGAAACATTATGACTAATAGTACATGAACTATAATGAAAACGAATATATGAAATATTTATCTCAAATGTGGACACAGAGCCCAAGCCACTGTGAGCTCCCTTCCTTCAACACCTCCAGTCAAGGAAGACCAAGAAGGAGCTTCCACTGCCTGCTTTTCCCTTTAAAAGCAGGGATATTTTTCCCGAGGAGGCGGATGCACACGGACAGCGTGGGGAGTGTATAAATAGCCAGGGCTGAGAGCAGAGCACAATAGCTGTCACTCGACCGCAGCGCGACGGGGACAGGAGCAGTAGCAGATGAATTTCCTAAGCAACAAAGATCCTGTTTTCATGCAAAATATCTCTCTTAATAATAAAATCCAGGAGAAAAGGAAGACAGATAATGTGTTATATAAGCAGAATTATCTTGGCACAGAGTGCTTCTTTCAAGGGTTTGGGGTTTAGACGTTTTCTTTTTTGGAGACATCAGCAGCCTTTCAGCAACTTGATTGGGGGCTGAGGAGTGAAGGATGTGCTTTAGTCGCCTCCAAAGTGCTGTAGGAATTTAAGCAGGAGCAGCAGCTGATGCGGATAAAACTCTGGAGAAGATTCCTCGCCACGATAGCACGGCCTCCCTTCCCCTCGGGATTTGGGAGCACTTTGCAAACATCCATTAATTAAGGCTCAGAGGAGATCCCAGCCCCGGTTCCACAGCAGTGGAGAGATGGAGTTCTGCTCCAGTGGGTCTGGGATGCACCTTCACCTCCCACAGCCCCGTGCCCTGGTCTAAACAAACTGGCACAAACCGGGAATGGACCCGTTTCTGGGGGAACACGGGGCAGGTCCACGAAGGCTCTTCCAGACAGGGACGTGCCGACTCTCTGCCCCTCCTTGTGCCCTCTCCTCGTGCCAGCGGGCTCTGCAACCCCCTTTCCAAGAGCACTAAATCTGCACAGTAAACCCCAGCGAGAGCACTTTCCGAGGGCTGCCGGCTATGACAGATGTTATTTTATGGAACACGGCACCAGAGATGTGAAATACATAGTTCATAAATGTCAGGAGGAAGGAAGCAATATCCTGGATTGAGGGTGTTTGACTCCTTTTTTTTTTTTTTTCCCTCTTCTCTTGTGAAAACCTCTTTCCAAGTAAACAGCAATCCAGGCTTCAGTGCTGGGAGAGGGGGCTTGGAGGACGCTCTGGCGCTGGGGGAAGGTGAATGTGCAGCTCATCTGAATGTGAAGGGATATTTTGGGGGTGGGGGGTCCCACCTCTGTGCAACATCTGCCTGAGAAACTCAGTGTCAGGAGAGGAGGCTGAGGCTGCGCTTAATTGGGGTCCCCAGGGAGGGCGTTTTGGGGGTGTTTCTATAGGAAGAGAATACATATGTGTGTGTCTATATATAGATCTGCACATGGACTGGCAATTAATTAAGCCCTGCGTTGGTAACGAGCTAACAGGGTTCCCACTGTTTCCCAAATGCCTGATGATTAATGCTGGGTTTCACTCCTCTGGATGCCCCTGTGGGCTGTGTAATGCTCCGTTCCTTCATTCCCACTCCCAAGTCCCGGCTCCAGCAGCTTCCCGCGCAGATGATTTCCCTGGCAAACCACACTGCTCCTGCTGCCCTCGGCCCCGCTGAGTCCAAGCACCAGAGCTGACAAATCAACCCTCTCGAGTCATCATTTCCAGGCCAAGCGTGTCACAAAGTGTTACCGTGGCACTGGGGGGACGGGGGACCCTGGTGTCGCTCCCATCTGCCAGCCCGGCTCTGCCGAGCATCCTGTGCCCAGTGAAACTTATTCCCACCCAGGCAGGGCTCGGGAGCCAACGGATGTGGAATTTAAAGCTAATTCCTGGTGACTGGTGAGCCCTCGGAACTCCCGGTACTGTCAGATCTGCTCAGCTGGGGTGTGTGGAGTCGGCCATCGGCATCCCAGGGCAACATCCTGGGGAAAGGTTTGGGGTCATCCCCAGCTTTTCTCATCATTTTTTACCAGGAAATTCATCCTGTTAGTCCCAGAAGATGCTGCATCCCGGAGATTTCTGGAGCGGGGCTGTCGCCGTGCAAACCCTGAAGTTTTTATTTCAAAGAAGGGGCGAAAAAATCTGAAATTTCCTTGTGTTCTCACAGCAAAGCTACTTTGGACTGGAAAATAGGCCAATTTCCACCTTATCTAATGCCTCCAGCTGTGACGTGAAAAGCTCAGAGGAAAAAGCACATCTCTGGTGTTATCTCTTTACTGCAAAGTTTAATTATCCTCAGCTGTTCCATGAAATGTGGCCACGCTGGGGCTGCGCCGAGCAGGGACAGTGGCATTAACAGGAGCTGGGCCAACCCTGGGAGCTGGACACGTCAATCCCAAGGCAGCAAGAGCTGAGTTTTGCAGTCGGAACCGGTCAGGGAGGAATATTCTCCTTCTTCCTGCCTCCTGTGATGAGGAGCACAGATTTTCTCTGCTCTTGTTCCCAACGCTCTGCGTGTTTTGTGCCCACATGCACAGAAACCTGTGTGGGATCCCAGCGTAGCTGAGATGTCCATCAATTATTTATAGAAGGAATATATTCATTTTGCTCTTAATTTATTCCCCATTAGCTTCACGGTAAATAGAGGAAGAGAGAGAAGAGGGATGTGGATGGAGGTATTGAGGAATAAATCCCTTAAAGTGGGGGCAAAATGTTAGAGAACGTGGTGGGGAGGAGAGTCAGAGGAAATAAAAAGCTTTAATCTAAGCAGGGCTTAAATACACATCCAAATGTCAGCTCCTTAATAGCTTGTCCTAAGTCTCAGCGTGTTAGGAAATATAAATGATGGAGAGATCCTTTTCCCCTTCCCATCAGCCAACACCAGGAGCTTCACACACCCACAACTGCCCTCCCTGACTGCGTCGGCCCCTTCACTTCCATTGTATTTAACTCGTTCATTTTTGGGTGAGGTTTTCTTCTCCCGCCTCCTTCTTCATTCTCCAAACTCCTCTTCCTTCCCTTTAGGACAGTAAGAAATTCAATTCTTGCAGATGGAAGAGCTGGGGAGCAATAGGATGCTATGTCTCTTTTTTTCCCAAGCATCCCCTCTGCTTCGGTGATATGATGTCACATTACTGAAATATTCAGTGCAAACAGTAACGGAGGAAATCAGAGGAATTTTGCTCATGGATTTCAACTGAGCCAAATCCCCTCTGCCTGGAGGTGCCTTCCCAGCCTGAACAATGAGGGCAGAGCTCTCTGAGACCTGTTTGTACCTCCCGGGGTGGGGATGAAAGGGCCATAAATTCCCTGGTGCAGCCTAGGGAAAGCTGTGCTGGTCCCGCGGTGGCTGCCCCAGTTTGGAGGGGATGCTTGGATGGCTGTGGCATGCCCAGAGCTCATCCCATGGAACGTGAACTCGGGTTCCACCCTTTGGGAAGCAGCTAGGTTGGATTTGTTTTACATTTGTTCCTTGCAGCCTGGTATTTTCCTCCTGGCTCTGAGGCATTTGTTTGTGTATTTATCAAGGACACCGTGGTTTAGGAAAAAAGCCGCTCTGCCAACCCCCAAAATACACAGCACTTGAAAGACTGAAGGATGGAGATCTCTGTCGTCCGAGGAGAAAACCAACAGTGTGATTGTAGAGGGCCCCGGGAGGATCCCGTCTGTCATCCTGCTGTCAGCTCCCTCCTAAACATCCATTAAAGAGAATTTACATGGAAAACAGGCCATCCCCCCTCCAATGAGGGGGAGCCTAATGCTGCCAGCAAATGGAATTATGGAATCCCAGAATGGTTTGGGTTGGGAGGGACATTAAAATCATCCAGTGCCATTCCCTGCCATGGGCAGGGACACCTTCCACTAGCCCAGGTTGCTCCAACCTGGCCTTGGACACTTCCAGGGATGGGGCAGCCACAGCTTCTCTGCCCAACCTGTGCCAGGGGCTGCCCACCCTCAAGGGAGGAATTCCTTCCCAATATCCCATCTATCCCTGCCCCCTGGCAGTGGCAAGCCATTCCCTTTGTCCTGTGCCTCCATGCTCTTGTCCAAAGTCCCTCTCCAGCTCTTGGAGTCCCTTTAGGCACTGGAAGGTGCTCTGAGGTCTCCCTGGAGCTGAACAATCCTATCTCTCCCAGCCTTTCCTCCCAGCAGAGCTGCTCCAGCCCTCTGACCATCCTGGTGCCTGCTCTGGACTGGCTGCAGCAGCTCCATGTCCTCCCTGTGCTGGAGGCAGCACAATTTAAAGTGACTTCTGGGGCCAGTTTCCAGTGAAACAGGAGATTTTTTCCCCCCAGACCTTCCAAGGGTGAGAGCTGCAGGAGCAGAGGCTGAGTCCCATCTTCCTTCCCAGGGTTTGGCATCCTCTGAGAAGAGCTGATTCTCTTCTTACTGGTCACACCAGTAACAAGCTGGGAATGAGGCTCCAACCATACATTTACACCAGCCTTGCTTCTCATGCCCGGAGCAGTTTCCTCTCCTTTGGAACAGTGCTTTGAATCCTTCTTCAGGCAATAAGGAATCCTTATTCAGGCAATAAGGAATCATGTGCAGGGATGAGAGACGGTGTCAGCCTTCCAAAGGGGAGCCTGCATATCGTGCAGCTCCAAACTCAGCATCCTGAGGCTGTGATTGATGGAAATTCCATCATTAACAACCAAGACATTGGATTTTCCAATGCAACAATCATCTCTGCTCCAGCCTTGCACACCCTGACAGGGATGCTCTGCAGCTTCAGACTCCACTGGGTTTTAATCTCCCTGAAATCACTTGTTCCAACCACTCTCAGCAATTCTCTTTGTGGCCCCTCGGCTCTGGCTGGGGAGGTTTGTACTTCTGGGCGCAAAGAGACTCTTGTAAAATTAAATGGCATCTTTGTATGACTGAATGTATTTATTTTAAATATATATTGGCTCAAGGGGAAGCTCAGCGTGATGCCTTGGAGGGAAAAGCCACAAAGGTCCCTGCTGGGAGAGGGACTCTGGTGCACATGGATCAGCCAGGGTGGATTTGAAAGCCAAGGCAGCTGTATCGAGAAGCTGAAGTCAACCAAGCTCTCACTGAAATAAAATCTGACCTGGTAATTCATCATGGGATCCATTTCCAAAGGTCAGGTGCCCGTTGCTTTGAAAACAGCCCGACTCCATCCACAGGCGGTCGAGCCCGAGACGGAAATTACTGGGGGAATTTATACGGCCATCATTAAGCAAAATGTCAGCTTAGGTGTGGGAAATAGCACCTTTTGGCCTTAAAAATGACAAATTTGTGCAATCTAAAACAATTCAGCTCAGGTCAAGTTGACCTCCTCCAGCTCCAGGCACTGCGGCTCATCGTCCCTCCCAGTTTCCCGTTGGAAAAGGGACAGGAAAAGCAAAAAAAAGAGGAGAAAATTCCGGAGCCCTGCTGTTCTGTCACTCGTGGCTGTGAGTGGTGACAGCAAAGCCATAAATAGGAGACAGAAGAGCCAGGCAGGTGCCAGAGGACTCTGAGCTGAACGCCGGGGACTTACAGGCACGGCTGGAGAGAGAGAAATGCGGGATAATAACGGAGCGGCTCCGGCTCCGCGTGCAGGGATCGGGGGAGAGGCTCAGCAGCAAGGAAACAAATCTTTGTGTGTTATTAATGAACAAAGAGAGCAGGAAAGGCTGGAACCAGCTTTGTGCACCGAAGAGGCGACGCCTCTGATGAGCTCTTAACACGTAAAGGAGTTAAATTCCTCCCCAAAGCCCTGGGAGTTTGGAGAGAGCTCCGAGCTCGGCGCTGGCACGTAAGTGGGGTTTGTGTCGATTTAATATCGGCCTTCCATCAGCTGTGCCATCGTGGGAGGGATGCAAACAACCCTGCGGATCCACACGTGCCGGGAACACGCCAAAGGGAACGGGTGGGATGAGCAGCAGCGCCGGGAATGCGACACGACCAGGATCCACGGGTCCCCCCCCGGCAAGGCTGGGATTAAAACCCAGCTTTGCAAGGCCTGGTTAAAGCCACTGTTTTTTTCTGAGTGCTCACAGGTGGTTTCCACGTGCAGAGAAATAATAAAGGGAGATAATAAAGCATTGGCTTGTGCCTCTGGGGAGAGAAGCAGGTCTTTGCACACACTCGTGCCGCTCCCCACCGACCCCAAGCCCTCCTGATGTGCGGCTGGGAAGCTGAGAACTCCTTTAGCGAGATAAAGCAGGCTCTGACTCCCAGGGTGATGGCAGAGGAGGAGGTCAATGCACACCCTGCAGCCCAGGCACGGAGGGAGGGCTTTGCAACCTAACATTGAGGGATCGCAGCCCAACCTTTGCTTCCCAATAATCCAGGGAGACATTTCCATTGTTGCTAACAAATCCCGTGTCTCTGTATTATCCCAAATGGCTTTTGTGGAGTCTCAGTGCCATCTGTCGAGGCACATTTCCAACCTGATGGGAGCACTGCGGGGCAAATGTGCGGGAAGCTCTTCCCCTGGAGGAGACGCTCTTCGAACTTGCTGGAAGAAATCAGGTGTGAACGTGGCCGGGTCAGAGAGTTTGGCTGTGTAAATCAGTGTCACTCCAGGGCCAAATCCTGCTCCAGGAAAGCACAGGGAGCTTTTCCACCTCCCCAGGGTGTGGAGCCATTTGGGTTTGTGCCGACCTCGGAACAGACCCACCGTGTGCAAAATCGATCCCAGACTGGTTTGGGTCAGAAGGGATCTTAAAGCTCGTCTTGTTCCACTCCCCTGCCACGGTTCCACCCCACCTTCCACTACACCAGGTTGCTCCAAGCCCTTTCCTGGAAAAATCCAACGTGAAAACCATCCAAACAAGTCTCCTTGATTTGCAGTTTGTGGAGGAGTTGTCACCTCATCCCACCCGGGATGTTTTCACTGCGACTTTTCTTAGGGCTGAAAAGCCTCTGTTAAATCCCCAAAGCCTGGGAAAGAGAGGGAACGGAGCTGGGTTCCTCTCCTTGCTCTGAGCTCCAGAGTCAGGAGCCACCTTATGGAAAACAGGGAGTTTCTTCCAGTGCCTCAGTGCTCCCTAAACTTGCAGTTTACACCGTGGAGTCTGGCAGGGTGAGGCACATCCCACATCCCTCCTCCTGCAGTCAAACCTTCCTGCTGCTACACGGAGGGATCTCTCCGAGAGGGACCAGAGGGAGGCTGTTGGGAGCTGTCAGTGCTGCTCTCTGGAGCGATTTGTCTGCATCAGGTGGCTGCCGGGCCAGGGAATCACCTGCTGACAGAGTTATCGGGGCCTTAGGGGAGGAGAACGATCCCAGCTCTGATCCCCAGGCATCCCTCTCCCTCCCTGGGAGTCATTTTTCCACCGAGGCTCGCACTCCATCTTTAACAATTAAACCCACTTGAAGCATCTTCCCCAGAGCCAGGGGGGTGGTTTGTGCTGGGAGCTGAGCCTGGCTTAGGCATGTCTCTCTTGTTTTATCTGATTTCCTGGCACTTGCTCGTTTTTAACCCGACGGACAGATTTTACAGTGATTTATGTGTTGGTTGGAGTGAGAAGGGGACCAGACATGGGGAAGAGCTGATCAGGGCAGAGTCTGATGACTTGTTACAACAGATCGATGCATCTTCTCCCTGCCAGGTGATGACAGGAGGTGTTTCCTTCTGCATCTTTCCAAGATTATCCTAAATTTCCTCAGCCCCAGGTTCAACAAAAATATTTAAAGAAGTGCTTAAATCTGCTGGATGAGGCACACACAGCCCTGGCGGGGTAAGGGGGAACTTTGTCACGTTGGAATCAATAATTCCCTGTTTCCATCCAGACTTGTTGGCACACCAGGATGTTCACACTCGACATTTGGCGTCGGATTTTCTTCCCTGCACAGGCTCGGGGAGAAAAACCCATCATTTCTCTGTGTGTATAATCAAAGAAACACTTCTCCCATTAACGTTCCGTGTCCTTGGGGAAAGGGGAGGGAAAAAGGAGAAAGAAAACAAACAGAAATTGGACCCGAGATCTTTCCGCTGGAGCGCTGAAGGCAAACAAATAAAGGATGATAGATAACCAAATAGAGAGGAAATTGTGCTCTGCTCTTCTCCAACAGCACCACAAAAGGCCCATCCCTCTGGTTTCCTGGTAATTACCAGCCTCTCTGTCAGTGGGTTACCTTATATTAATTAACATTATTTATTGCTGTTGGCACAGTGGCTGCTACAGTAAATCAAGCAATTAGCAGGCTCGCATATTGCACTCGGAAGAGAAGTAACCAGGTGCCAGAAAGGATTTACTTTCTGCTTCATGTTTTATTCACAGACTCCCCGGTTGCGTCTCTCCATCGCAGCTGGGGTTGGGCTGGGCAGGAGGGGGGTGTGTGGCAGCCAAAAAATGCCAGGGCAGGGCTGGAGGGCAGCACTGGGCACCCCAACGTCTCCCCCAGCCTTGGCATCCCCAGCTTGGCCAAGGAGAGGTACACAGGGTGTGAAGGTTTGCCCTCCTCTGAAGAAGATCAAAACTCCTCAAGTTGCCCCTCTGGTGGTCCTTAAGTTTAAAAAAAAGTTATCAAAAATTGAAAGAAATGTTATAAAAATATTTAAAAGTCGCGATGTTGGTGTTTAATCGGGATAAATACGAAGAAATGGAAACCCCAGACATCCCTAAAATCCTACAGTGCTATAGATGGTTAAAGCTGCTTCTGCTTGGAGTTGATCACAGTCGTTATTTCACAGAATAATGGAATTATCGAGGTTGGAAAAGCCCTCCAAGAGCGTGGAATCCAACCCAGTGCCACACCCAGCAGCTTCTTTCCAAAAGGGGACGGTGGGGACACCCCAGGGCTCCCCACTTTGGGGAGGACTCGCCCCAAACCGCTGCCTTCTCGCCTGGTGAGAGTTTGGCTCCTCCAAGAGCTTTGTTGGCTGCCAGTTCTGATTTAATTCTGTGGTGAGAAATAAAACGTGAAGACGAGATGGGGGGGAAAAGCCCATGTGGGCATCCAAGGGAGACACTTGGCTCGCTAAAGCAAGGCAGTCACAGTTTGCTGCTAATTACAGGGGAAAATCAGCAATCCCTGGAGGAAGTGGCGAGAGGGAGGCTCTTAAAACCCACAATATGAGGACAAAACATTTCCTGCTTTTCACAATTGTTCTTTTCTTTACTTTTCTTCTTCTTTTTTTCTTTTGGTCCTGATCGCTGGGGCCTGGGAGCACCCTCACACTTCTGGGCGTGCTTTGGAGATGTCTGAGGAGATGCTGGAGGAAAAGAGGCTCAGCGGGGGGACCTTCTCACTCCCTAAAACATTCCCTGGCAGGACGGTGAAACCAGGTAGGGATTGTTCTTTTCTCCCAGGCAACAAGTGACAGGACAAGAGGAAAGGGCCTGAAGTTGTGCCGGGGGATGCTCAGGTTGGATATTGGGAAATTTTCTTTACAGAAAGGGTTTTCGACAGGTTAGTGGTGAGTTCCTACCCCTGCAGGGATTTAAAGGATGTGTGGATGGTTGGCATTTGGGGACAGGGGTTAGTGGTGACCTTGGCAGTGCTGGGGAACTGTTGGACTTGATGATCTTGGGGATATTTTCCAACCTAAACAATCCCATTATTCTCTTGGGGAGGATGGGAGGGAGGTACTTCCCTAAATCCCAAACACAGGATTGGCTTTGTCAGCTGCTGAAACCAACCTGCCTTGGGATAGCTCTGTATTTTACTCCTCTCTGGTTTCCACCTGCCGGGCCCTAAAAGAACCAGGAAATTCCCCTGCAAGAGAGAACTCGGTGGGGGTGGAATCTGGTGGAGAGGGATGTTTGGAAAACACCATTGGGTGGGGCGGGCAGGTGGGACGGGAAATGTGGGATGGGGTAGGTGAGATGGGCAGGTGGGATGGGAAACGTGGATGGGCAGGTGAGATGGGCAGGTGGGAGGGGCAGGTGAGATGGGCAGGTGGCATGGGCAGGTGGGATGGACAGGTGAAATGGGCAGGTAGGATGGGCAGGTAGGATGGGCAGTGTCACAGCTCAGCCAACTCTGCACCTCCAGGGGCTGGGGGTCAGGATGGAAACATCCCAGAGCTCCAGCCCTTGCCCTTCCCGTGCCTGGCACTTGGCAGGTGAGGAACTCGCTGTCGCAGCCAAGCTCCCGCTCTCCGGCATTAACGGAGCGCTTCCCTCAGCCCTTCCCCGAGAAGTCCTGGAGTGAACGCCGTGCTTTCCTTGGCTCCCTTCCCAGAACTGCCCGAGCAGAGGGAGCTGACCTGAGGCTGTTAAACACTTTGATGTATGGCCGTGTCTCCTGGAGCAGAAGATCCACATTCTCCTGCTAAGCTGCCCTGACACGGGACATTATGAACCCCCTGAACGAGCCCAATCCGACAAACCAGCCATTAGTTGGTTCCATGGCACATTCCCGGTGCTGGAGGGGGCTCCCAGGAAACAAGATCATCAGGGATGTGTCCACAGGCCTGGCAGGAGGTTGTGTGTTAATTTTAATCCAATATGTCTTGCCCCTCACTCCCTCCTCCTGAAGGGGGGGTCAGAAAACTCCACCCCGCTGCACTGCTCCATACAATTGTCATTCTGTAAGTTATAAAGAGTTTTATAAAATTGATTTAATTTTTTTAGTGTTTTTTTTAACTTAATAGACACCAGCAGGACAACTTGAGAAGTTTTTCTTTCTTTAGATGGGAGCAAACCCTCACCCCAGTGCCTGGTGTCCCTTTCCTTGGCCGAGTTGGGGATGCCAAGCTAATTTTTTGCCAGGGCAAATTTCTTATTTCCCGGGAGAAAACAAGGAAAACCCTGCTGTGTCACCAGCACCCATCCCAACCGGGCTTCTCTTACCCCTTCTGATAAATAATCTCTATTTATAACACACATGTATGACATATACATATATATATGTGGTATAATGCTCCAAGCCCTGTAATTGTGTCTGTCACCTCAAATCGAGGATCACAAGCCCAAGGAAGGAGGAATGTTGGGATCTTTCCCAGCTCCTGAAGATCCTACGAGCATCCCAAATAAGTGACAACACCCTGAGCAGGCTGTGCTGTCTCACGGGGCTGCCAAGGCGCCTCCAAACTCAATCAGAAGGTTAGAAGAGCAGCATTTCAAAGACAGTCCCCGGGTAAAACGAGCACTGGAGGGCCTGAACCTAAAAAAAAGGGGGAAAAAAGCGAAAAGAGGAAAAAGCCTAACAAAAACATGGTGTGAAAGTGAGAGATGTTGTTGTAAGAGGGAAAATCTCGGTGCCCAGCACATGGCAGGAGTCCCAGAGGGTACTGACACCCTTGGAAACTGCTTTTCCAAGAGGCTGGCAGCAATCCTGACTCCTCTGCAACCTGAATGAACACGCAGTGGGTTTTCTTCATTAAAAATTGAAGGGAACTCAATAATCGGATCCCCCTGGGTGATAATTGCCCACATTTATTTCTGTACCTGTGAATAGTGGATGGGGCTCTTGTTCTCCCCATGCCACAGATGGCTCAGGCAGGGAAATGAACTGGTCCAATGTGGGACAAGAGAAAATAGGGAAGAGTATCCCAAAATCTCCACAGCCAGGAGAGGGCCAGAGGAGTATTTGGGATGCTCTCGCTCCCTGGATCTGATCCAGATGGATCCAAAACCAAGCAAAGGTTTCAGTCAGGGAGAAGAAATAATCTTGGTTATTGTAGAGTCAAGCTTGGCCAAGCTGGGAAACCCAAACTGGGTTATTTCAGCTGAAAAACCAGGAAGATCCATGTCAGGCAGAGCATTTTATTCTGATTTATTTGTTGCTGGGATTCCTAACAAATATAAGCTTGCACAGCAATTAAATTACATTTAATTGTATTAGATTAGAGCCGAGGGAAGCACTGCCCTCCCTCTACAGTGTAAGGGGAAGAGAAATGAAACCTTTCAAGGAAAAAAACATGACTTGGGCTTGGGAATGGAAAAAAACAAACCCCAGATTTATCTAGATGAAGAAAGGGAGATGTAATGAACTTCAATCGAACAGGAAGCCCTGAGAGAGAATCAGAAGTTTGGGGAATTCATCTCAGGACATAATTGCAACATGTATATTGATTTTACAGAGATAACAAAACAAATGTTTGTGGAGATTGGACTTAGTTTATTACATTTATTTCCCCACAGAGCTGATGTTTCTCTATTAGAAAAAAACCCCACCCTGATGTTCTTAAACGCATTGTTTTTTCAGAGATGTTTATTAAGTTATTCCCGGATCCCACTGGCTCTGTCTTTTTGCAAATTGGTTTGTTTGGAAGAAGGTCCCACTTTGCAGCAGCTTATGAAGCATCTTTTTATTTATCCCCCTAATTGTTTGTATTAAAGGACCAGAATCCTGCTCTGCTTGTTAGACCCATGGAATCCCAGAATCCTGGAAGGGGTGGGGTTGGAAGGGATTTTGAGCATCATCCAGTGCCACCCCCTGCCATGGGCAGGGGCACCTTCCACTAGCCCAGGTTGCTCCAAGCCCCGTCCAACCTGGCCTTGGACACTTCCAGGGCTGTTATTCAGCATTAATCCCACATGATCCAAAACCTCCTGGTGCTTTCCCAGGCTCCCCAATACCTTGGTTTAATCCCAGCTCAGGCCCCACTGCCTGTGCCGGAGCAACAACGCTCCCAGGTCTCGCTGATTGGGATTTAAACTCTGATTTCTCTTAGAGCATAATCAGGCCTGGATGGGGGGAGATTTTCACGGTGACAATTAAAATAATGAAAATGAACTTTAAATGACATTCAAACACTGTCACCTGCTCCCAGCTCAGCTCTCCCCTCTGCATTCTGGGAGCTGCAATTTGAAGCATCATTCACTGCAGGGTGATTACAGCTGCATCTATTCAGAGCTGAGCTAAAATACTGCAGCGGCCTGAAAAGAAGCATTTTCAGGTGTCAGGACCTGCCACGGCACCTGATTTCCAGGAAAGCTCAATATTTTGATGGGGGCTGAACAATTACAAAAACCTGGAACAGATTCTGGCTTAGTTTTCTCTCCGTGGCATTTACGAATTGTAATGAATTCATATTATGTTTGTGGTGCATAATAGTGAGGGGGTTATTGATTTACAGATCATTATTTTACAATGCATCCAGATGACAGCAATCCATGGAATTACTCACATGGATGGGGTCAGGGGCTCTCCAAAATCTATTCTGTTCAGGTCTGGATTGGGATAAATCAAAGCCCAGCACGACCAAGCTCGTGCTCCTTAAGCAAACATTTGTTTTCAGCATTTTGAGGCTTCCACCTCATCCAGGTGACTCAGTTACGACTTCCCATCCCTCACTCGTGTCTCTGGCAGGGTTTACCTGCCTCTTGGCAGGATCCCTCTCCATCAGCCCAGCACACAGGACCCATCAGGCATGGAAAGGCTCCCTCCTGGGCTTGTCAGCTCCTTTGATGAATTAAAAGGGTTCAAGGCAGCCAGTGAAGCGGAGCTTGTACTTCAGCACAGGCAAGTAAGTGAGTTCTGAAGAAAGGAGCAGAGTGAAAAGCCCTCAGTGGGCTGCAGAGCTGCTTTACCCCCAGCCCAGCCCATTCCCGAGCCCTTTGGGAAAGGATGTACCTGGCAGTGGGATTATGCTCAGCCTTGGCCGCCCTGTCCATGAAATCAGCTCCCAGACCGATGCTCTCGGTCCCGTTATTTCGCTTGGGGAAAGGAAACCAAATCCTGCCATCGCGCCGTGTCACTCCAAACCTTGCAGGAATGCCAAGGCAATTTTTCCTGTGCCTCCTGCAGATCCCAGGTCTGCCCCCGAGCTGCCGGTGTGTGCACCTCATTGATAAGGAGGGGATGGGAGCAGCATTCCCAAGCCAAGGAGCTGCGCCAGGAGAGCTCTGCCTGAGCACGGAGGGGTTGCAGGGCTCTGTCTGCCGAGGAAACCCAAGGTTCATGAAGATCACAGATGGTTTGGGTTGGGAGGGACCTTAAAGATCATCCATTCCAAGCCCTGCCATAGGGTGTCACCCACCGGTTTCTCCAGTTTGACCCCCTTCTTGGTGGGCACATGGAGCCTGGCAGCGTGGTGCCACCCTGCCCTGCTGAATGCAACGGGGATACTGGGAGCAATGGTAAAATCCAGCTGATGGGCAGGGATGTCACAGCCACCTTCCCGCTGGCAGTGCCCCAAGACCTTATCCTGGTTCCCCTGTGAGGCTGAGCTGTAAAACCTGCAGTGGATTCTATGATAAGAGAGCAGGTCTGATGTGGGATGGAGAGGGGATCACAGCAGATGCCACGCTGGAAGGGGCCCACAGGGATCATCGAGTCCAACTCCTGGCCCTGCACGGGACCATCCCCAAGAGTCACACCCTGTGCCCTGGAGTTGTGTCAGGGCAAGGTTAGGTTGGATCTCAGCAAAAGGTTCTTCCCCCAGAGGGTGGTGGGCACTGACCAGGCTCCCCAGGGCAGTGGGCACGGCCCCAAGGCTGCCAGAGCTCCAGGAGGGTTTGGATGATGCTCCGGGACACAGGGGGTGACACTTGGGGATGGTCCTGGGCAGGGCTGAACTCGCTGATCCTCGCGGGTCCCTTCCAGCTCAGCACGTCCTGTGATTCCATGATTCTGCGATTCCACAATCTCAGGCACAGCTCGCAGCAGGAGCAGCAAACAAACCCAAGCCCCCCGTGACACCTCCAGGCTGATGCAGCTGCGACCCCGGTTTTCCCGAGTCGCTGATGTGGGGGCTTGTCTTGTCTCTTGTCACCGAGCTGCCTTGTTTTCTCACCTCATCCCCAGCCAGAGGAGCTTTATCTCCCGCTCAGCAGGAGGGGTGAGAGCTGGAAAAGGCTGCCTGCTGCGAGGCAGGAGCCTGCCTTCTCTCCCTGGAAACCTCCCATCCATCTGCTGTTGGGAGGTGATAAAGCCTTGGCTCGGATGCTCCCGCTTGCGTTCGGGGCCGGGAGCTGCGATGCCGTGCGAGCCCCGCTGCTGCCGCCCGGCAAAGCTGGGCTGCGCTGCTGGGGAGGGACCCAAATCGGCACTGAGATGCTGGCCCAGGGGGGTTTGTCCCCGCTCAGCTCACAGGGACACCCCTGCATCACCCCTGCGTCGGAATCTGTCAACAAGCCCTGCCTGTGCCATTGGCTTTGGTGGCTGATATTATTTTGGTGGCTGTGCCATTGTTTGGTGGCCGTGCCGTTGTTTGGTGGCTGTTCCCGGCTGACAGACCCGACACCGCTCTGTTCATTTGTTTTCTGACGGTCTCCACTGGTCTCCAGGGCTTCCTTGCTCCAGCTCCAGCTGCTTCCTGCTAATTTCCATCCAAATCAAGCCGGGCCCTTGGCTGCTCAGGCTTTAACCAGCTATCCCAGCCTGTCTTTGGAAGAGCAGGGATGTGATGGATGAGGATGCTTGAGAAGTTATGGGAGGTGCTGTTTGCTTGGAGGAAGAGACAGAAACCTCCTCTTGCTGCCACGGGCAAAGGGCAACATCACATCCCACAAGCAGAGTCACTCCTGGGAAGTTACAGAGGAATCAACTGATGCTTCACAAGACTCACTTGCACAAGTGCTGGAAGCCTCCAAAAACAAGATGCAGAGATTTTGGGATGGCACCTGTACAGGTGTGTTAGTGCAGAAGGGTGGGGCTGCATGGGATGCTGGGGGGGGGAAGGAAAGCGGAGATGAGGGATAAAACCCAATCTTTCAGCATCAAAAATCAAGAGATCACAATTGCCACGGTCCCCTATCTGCGACCCAGGCAGCTTTGCAGCTCTTCACTTCTAATTACCCACGGATAATAAGCGAACACAATAGTGAGGGATATTAGAATAATTTATTGTTCATCAAAGGAAAAAAGATTGGAATCATTTGCCTTCAGTGTATCCATTTCTGTAACGAGGATCCTGCCCAAGAGACCTTCCAATCAGCCCCTTCTGACAACTCTCCCCAAAATCCGTTACAGCTATTAGCAACAAAGTTATTAGCTGGTAATTAACTCCGTAATTAACTCGAAGTGACTTCAGCAATCAACACTGAGATCTAACGTGAACATGTCGTTAAATCAAGAGCCATTAATGAGTGGAAAGATCTCTCCATGGTGGCTGAGACGACAACAAGGCAGGTTACCGGGAGGATGGTTGGAGAGGTGGGATCATCCCGTGGGGAGCAGCTGGTGGTGCCAGAGCCTCGCAGAGCCTCCTGCTCCCTCCCTGCCCAGCTCAGCTAAACCCGACCCTGGCTCAGCCTTCCAGCACAGTCTTCCCTGAGCATCCCACGTTTCCAACTTCTCAGCCACTCTGGATGTTGATGCCAGAACCAAAGAGCGCTGCCTTTTAATTCCTTGCATGAGGCATTGACTTAATTTCCGCTTCTTTCAACAAAGGTATCGTCACCTTCTGACGGTCAGGCCAGTTTTGCCTCTGCTCTGCCTTGCAGCACGAGCAGACTCTCCAGCTCGAGAGGGTTTTATCCCCCCAGCCTCTCTTGTCCCCTCCCTGTCCCCTTCCCTGTCCCCACAACTGAGTCGCGCTCACACACCCGGCTCTCCTGCCTGAGTTAGTCTGTCTCGTCACAGCTAGGGAGGGAGAGGGAGCAGAGCTGGCATTTAATAGAGCTATCCTCAAGGACACCGAGGCAGCTATTCAGGAACGATCAAATGACAGGTTTGAATATCAAACAGCAGCCCTGACAGCCGGGGAATCGAAGATCTCTCGGCGCACACCTGATATCCTAATCTGAAGTGAGGATCTGGGGGGAGGCGCAGCCTTTTCAAAGGGTGGGGGATTTAAAATAATAAAAAAAAAAAAGGTAACTTTTCCTTTTGCCTTCAGAAGTTTAACAAAAGCGCATCCATTCAGAGAAATCATTTATCTCCAGTGGCAATCAGCTTAAATACATCCCATTATCAAGCTGCCGGCGCCTGTACATCAGCAGGCGCTGGGAGGACGCGGCTGAGTGGGAATAACGCGTCCGTAATTACCTGTCTTTGCAAAATAACCTCGGCCGAGGGAGAGCAGGGGAGGAGGGAGCAGCAGCTCCAGGCAAGAGACACGGAACACGCGTGGAGGGCGGGGAACGCCCGGCAAAGGTGGTTCCCTGGCTCCCACGGTGATGTGGCAGCATCACCCCGGGATAACCCTTCCCCTCCTGCAGCCTCAGACTGGCCAAAACACCAAGTCACCTCCAACCCAGCTCCGGGCAAAGGAGACGGAGCGAGTGGAGGGCAGGGGACGCCTGGGAAAGGTGGTTTCTGGCTCCCATGGTTCGGTTCCATGTGACAGCATCACCCCAGGATACCCCTTCCATTCCTCCAGCCCTAGAATCTCCAAAATACTGAGTGATGTGCAACCCACATCCACGCAGCACCTGCAGGGGCTGGTGATGGACTCGGCCTTTCCAACCACGGCTCTCTCCTGCTTTTCCAAACCCCCCACTCCCCGTGGGGTGACCGTGCCCAGCAGTCTGTGCCTGGAGCTTGGCAGGAGGAAGGCTCAGAGTGCCCAAAACAGCAGACACCTGGCTGGGAGCAGAGCCAGCCGCAGACACAACCTTCCTCGTTTCCAAAAACATGTAAGCAGGGCTGTGCCTCTGCCCCCTCCGTGTATATTCCTTGATATATAACTTAATAAAACTTTATGGACCCAGCATAAGGAATCCACGCTGAATAGATGAACTGGGATTGAAATATGGTCCAATTAAGTCTGTAACAGGGCTGGCTTTACTCTGAACATCCTCCAACTTGAAATGAAATCTTCACCCACGGAGATAAATCAGCCAACATAAACCACAACCCCGCTCTGCGCTGCTCCCAAACCCCCGGGGACCAGCCTGGACCAGGATTTTTGGGGGGAAAGACGGATTCCTCTCGGGATGCAGCCACTCCCAGGGTGTTTGCAGCCCTCTCCCCATGCCTGGGCTCTCCCCCAGCCCTCTGAGCTGCCTCGTCCCCGCAGAGAAAACAAGCCAGCAAATTGTTTTGCCATCATTCCCACAGCTGCAATTAGTACATTCATGCACTGCATTTATTCCCCCTTATTCCACGTCCCCCTTTTTTTTTTTCCGTCTTCAAGAAAAGGAGATTATTTTTAATTACAGTTTTACACTCGATTAATGAACGTCAACAATGTACTAATGCACAGGACTGAGGCACCAGGACACGATGAGCTTTCAAGGAGTTCTGTAGGGATTATTTTATCTTTTGGATGCCCTGTGGAGACTTGGAGATGGGGAAGGACAAGGAAAACAGGAATGTTATATTCCCCTGGATTTGGGCACAGGGTGCAAAGGGCTGAGACACCCTAAACATTGACCCAGTGTTCTGGGATGGGTCTGAGCATCCTGGGGGCACCAAGGCGGGGCTCAGCAATTTTTATTCCCCATTAATAGCTCGGTATTAATGCCAGTTTTATCCTGATGTCATTGTGCATAGTTTAAAAGCCTCCACTATTCTAATTTTCTGGTACATGGTGATATCACCCATGGAGTCGGAGGCTTTGTTTTTTATCAAAACCAGCTTTACTCTCTCTCCCCCTCTCCCTCCCCAAATGCAAGGAAAGCTTTGGGTTTTCTGCATGTGGAAAAGGTCATTCTATCACAAAAATCCGCCACCTGACGTGCTGTTTTTATTGAGGTGAGAGGCAGAAGTATTGAAATTCTGCCAAGCCAAATGCAAAGGGAGAGCAGAGCTCTCCAAAACAAAGAGCAAACCTCCAAAACCCCAACAAAGCCCCTGCACATGTTCCTGCAGGGATGGGACAGTGGGTTTTGGACACAGCCTGCATTGGGTCAGCTCACCCTCTCCAAAGTCCTCTCCATCGCGTGCCAGATTTCCATCCCTGTGAGGGGGAAACTGTATTTAAATCCTAATGGGAAACACTCCACGGGCATCCCAAATGCTGCAAGGACTTTTGGCTTTTCCTCCTTAAATTCTCCTTGGGGACCTCTTGCTCCTCATGACCTCGTGACTCTTGAGTGGGTGTGAAGGATGTTGTGTCAATGCCAAGGGGCTGGGAGGAGGTTTTGGGAGCAGGAGCAGAGGTGGGATCCCACTGTGCCCCCCCTCCACACACCCAAACATCCCATTAAATCCCTGGCATCGATCCATCCATCCATCCATCCATCTCCTTAAACCACAGGCCTGTGACATTGCTGTGCACAAAACACACCCCCTGAAAAGGAGAGCTGAGTATTAAAAACACTTCCCCAAGTTTTTCTGGTACTTGGAGGGCCGTCAGTGAAGACTATTAGTTTTATCTTTAAAAAACACTCCACGTTTTACCGGGATGTTTTTACAGCACCGTTGGCCCTTTAAGCGAGGGCTGTATTGAATTCCTGCAGTCCCCGAGCCCGAACCAGCCTCGCTGACAGGTTGGACAGAAATGCTACCCCCCAAAAAATAATAATAATAGAGAATGCGAATGCAACCCAAAGGAAGAAGCAAATAAAACCAGCTATATTTGTGTGCCTCCCGCAGAAGGGCCCTACACTCCTCCTATCTCCAAGGCTCAATGTGCACATGTCCCCAGCATGATAAGGCTCCTTTGAAACCCTTTTCAATCCCCATCCTCTGTCACCATTGGCTGCCTTGTTGCCGAAAACGTACCATGAAAGGGAAGGCAGGGAAAAAAAGAAACCCTAAAAAGACTCGGAGCTGAGTCAAATCTATTTATTTATAATTGGCGGGGCGTTTTCCCGGCGAGGGACGTGGATGTCAGCACCGCGCTGGGGGGGCCGTGCTGGGGCTTGGGGTCCCTTTCACCCCCAGCACATCGGGGCGATTAAATAAACCCCTTAATTAATGCCGAGGCAGGGACGGGGTGGGGAGGGAATTGGGGGCTGGGAAGCTGAGGTGGAGCGAAGGCTGCAGTTGTCAGTCACTTCATTATTTCTGAGCCTGGAAGGCTTTTCTGCTGGGCAGGGAGTTTGATCCCGGAGCTGGAGGGAAGCAGGGCTCCAACCCTGCTCCGTTTGGCTCCCGAGCAGCCCGAGTTTGCCGACACGTCCTGTTTCTATCCGCAATAATTGCTTAATGGTGACGATCCCACTTGGCAGCGCTCTGCACGCTGTCACTCTTGAAGAGGCTGCAATTTCCCCCCAGTTTGGCTGCTTGGGAGATTTTTTTGCCTTTTTGTTTTCAATTTTTTTCCCTTTTTTTTTTTTCATTTTGTTCTTTTTCTTCCAGCAGCTCGAAGTTGGAGAAATGATTTGATTTCGGGTTTCGTGACTTGGGACTGTATTTGCAAACCGTGACCTGCACTGAGATCCCTAAAAAGTTGTTGAGACCCGCGGAGAGGTTTAAGCTGTAATATCAGAGAATTGCAAGATCAGTGAGGTTGGAAAAGCCCTCCCAGCCCACGGAGCCCACCCTGTGCCCAATGCCCACCTTGTCCCCCAGCCCAGAGCACTCAGTGCCACGGCCAGTCCTGCCTTGGGCACCTCCAGGGATGGGCACTCCAAACCTCCCTGGGCAGCCCCTTCCAAGGCCTGACCACCCTTTCCACGGAGAAATTCCTCCTGATGCCCAACCTGACCCTCCCCTGTCCCACCTGAGGCCGTTCCCTCTGCTCCTGTCCCTGTTCCCTGGGAGCAGAGCCCAATTCCCACCCAGCTCCCCCCTCCTGGCAGGGACTTGCAGAGCCACAAGGTCCCCCCTGAGCCTCCTTTTCTCCAGGCTGAGCCCCCCCAGCTCCCTGAGCCCCTCCTCATATGACTGACTCTCTTAAACCCTAAGAAAACTCTCTATATTCTCTATAAAATAAATATATTTTCACCTCTGGAGGGGTTAAACCCATCAATCTGCAACTGCCAAGATCCGGGCTCGGAAATCATCTATAATCTGCTTTTTGGGTGCCGGCTGCTGCAGGCCAGCCGTGCAGCAGGATGTTAAATACCCAGCGAGGCGTTGAACTCGTCCCTCCGTCGCTTAAACAATTATCTTGTAGTAACATTTGGGCTTATTTTGCTCGTTATAAGGTATATTAATTATGGAAGAGGCTTTGGAATTGAATTCCCAGGCTTTAATGGGCTGCTTCCCTCCCCTGGCAGATGTGAGCCGATGTCATTTATGACCGTGGCATTGCTGGCGAGGCTGAGCTGCAGCAGGAGGGGACAACGGGCCGTGTCACCCCGAGACAGGAGGAGACCCGGCGAGAGGAAACCCTAAAACAGCCCATAAAACCCAAGCGCTTCATCACCAGAACTAATGAAAATATACGATTGCCTAAGGAAAAGGCCCCGAATGGCTCGTGCACAATGGCCTGGGGTTTATTAACACTCGTTAAGAGCAGCACAACCTCCCTGCCGGAGGGGGATGCTCCTCTCCCACCTGCACAATCCATGGATGGACAACTCCTGCCGTCCTCCACGGAGAAAGCTGTGCTTGGACTCGTGCTTTTAGCCCAGAAATTGAATTTCTTATTTTTTCCCCTCCCGGTAAACTTACTGTCTGCAGGTCTGCGCTCTTGTGAAGTTTTAGCAAGTCCACGTCCTGATTTTCCACGGTTTTGGAAAGAATTGGGCCCCGTCTTGGGGTCCTGCAGATCCCACCAGGCTTTTCTCCTCCTCCCCTTCATCTTCCCTGCTGTTTAAATCGAAGAAAAACAAGCAACAGCATCGTGAATAAATAAGATTTTTACTTAAAAAAAACCCAAAACCCAATAACTCATTTTATTCACAGTTGCTAATTCCATTAATTATGTTACGATGCAATTAAGCATTTCATTTCCTGGCTATTAAAGCTTAAATTATTTATTAATAATTACAGATCATTAGCTGATAATGTTCACTCAGCAGCTGAATAATTCATCTGCTTTGACTCAGTTTTCCCCCCACGCTCCTTGACATTTGTCTCTGATTTTTTTCTTGGAGTTTGGACATTTATTCCCCAGTTCAGGGAAAAGCCACAACCTCCAGCAAACTCTGGTGCTTTGGGGGGAGCACAGCCAGGTCTCCCCCTTCCCCAAGAGCAGATTTGCCCCTCCAAGACCCTTTCCCAGCCTTTTTATGGCTGGAGATGGAATGATTGGATGGAGGAGCCTCATGATTCCCCCTCCTCCAGGTCAGCAAGAGCCCTTTTGGCTTTCTGGAATATTTATTAGCAAACCCAGTAGGAGAATAATAACCAAACCAGTGACAATAATAAATAAACCGGTGGTAATAATAACCAAGCCAGTGATAATAATGACCAAACCAATGATAATAATAAAGAGACTAATCATAATAATAAGTAAACCAATTATAATAATAAAAAATAAACTAATGATAAATAAACCAGTAGTAATAATAAATAAATGAGCTATAATAATAAATAATCCAGTGATAATAGGAATCCAAGCAGCCTGGAAGGACAAGTCCTGGAGGAAAAGGCGCCTTGGAAGGATGAGATCGCTGCTTTTGAACGCGCCTGTCAATGAGGATATTTTCCCCAAAAAAAGCTAAAAAATGTTCCTTTTTTTTTCCTTAATCACCTTGGAAAAGGCACTAAGCCAGCAGGGAAGGCAGGAAATTCCTTCCAGGAAATTCCCTGCCTTGCAGAAACGCTCGTGAGGGGGTCGTTTCATTAAGACCGCTGTAGGTTTGGATTTTGTTGCTTTTTATTTTATAGCCATAGATGTGGTGTTGGGGAGGATTATTGCGAGGAAAGGAAGGGAAGTGAGGGCTGTGCTGTGTCCTCGTGGCATCAGATAAGGGGTGGGATGAGGGATTTCTGCTGGTGAGGGCATTAGACATGGTTGCTGAGCACCTGGGCTCTATTTCTGGCCCGGCCAGCACATTCCTGCAGGATTCTGACCCCTTCGCCCGGGGAGAAATGAAGCAGATAAAGCACATCAGAGCTAATATTCCTCACGAGGAGTGCAGGCACTGGAGGAGCTGCTGGGAACTCTCCAAGGACTCGAGCGGTGCTTCCCAAAGCAAGGGATGACTCCAAGAGTTCATCTGCTGCAACAGCCAGTGGGTTTTTTGGGGACAGGTCTGGAAGGGTCTGACTGGGACTGATTTGGGACACAGGGAGAGGCAGGGAGAGGAGCAAATGCCTTCCCTGCTTTGGAGAGTGTGCAGAGATGCCATGGGTTGGCTAAAGTCATCCAAGAGGGACCCAGTATCTCGGCCACTGTGTCACCCAGTGTCTCCTCCTGGTCACCCAGAATCTCTTCTGGTCACCCAGTGTCTGTTCTGGTCACCCAGAATCTCTTCTGGTCACCCAGTGTCTGTTCCGGTCACCCAGAATCTCTCCTGGTCACCCAGATCTCCTTCTGGTCACCCAGAATCTCTCCTGGTCACCCAGCATCTCCTTCTGGTCACTCAGAATCTCTCCTGGTCACCCAGCAACTCCTTCTGGTCACCCAGCATCTCTTTCTGGTCACCCAGCATCTCCTCCTGGTCACCCAGAATCTCTCTTGGTCACCCAGCATCTCCTCCTGGTCACCCAGAATCTCTCTTGGTCATCCAGCATCTCCTTTTTTCAGGATGATCTGGAAATCCTCAGGGCCCAAACAAGCCTGGGCACTGGATAACCGGTGAGGAACACAGTGTCTTAGGAAGCACAGAGATCCTTTTTGAGGGATGGATGGGATAAAACCCTGGGAACGTGGGCAGGATCCCCACAGAGAGCAATTCCAGCAGCACACGGAGAGGGACAGTGATGGGGAAGGGAAAGTGAGTTGCTGCTGTTAATTAAACGAAGCTCTGAGGTCTCAATTCCACACAATTACATAAAACTTCAGTATAAATGTGGCGGTTTCCATCAACCCCCCTCTCCAAATTGCCTCGTTTCCTCGCTGCCTGGTGGGTTGTTACCAGACCCGGGCTCAGCTTTCCCAGGCAGAGCCTACAAATCCTGACACTTCCTTCTCCTGTCTCCAATGAAGCCGTAAAAGGGAAATGTCCCAAGTTCTTCAGGAGCCAGAAGCTGAAAACAGCAGCTCCTTTGGTCACCCGAGGAGCTCCGTGGGAAGAACTGGAAAGGTTTCTCATTTTTCCTGGCTGGCTTTTAACACTCCTTACTATCAATTAACATTTCAAAATGAAAAGTCATTCTGGGCCGAGGGAGCCGGAGGTCTCAATTTGAAAGCATCAGAGTTGGACTTTCTGATTATTTCAGCTCTTTTCCTTTGTAACCGGCGAGAACTCGTTCAAGCGGATCCTTTCAGCGCTGATTTCAGCTCCCGATAACACAGGGGTTTTTAATTAAAGGAGAAATTACCAGTGGAGAGGCTCCTTTTGCTGGGGGATTTCAAGAGGGGTTGTTGCAGGGAGGGGGACAAGGAGACAGTCGAGCCTGGAGCCACCCCCACCCCCTGGGTGACACTCTGTCCAGATGTAATTAAGATCCTGACTGCCCTAGAAATGCCTTGAACTGCAATAAATAATTCAGATGGGGAAAGGAAATCACTTCTCATTCAACAAATCCAGCCGGAATGGAAAGCTCCAGATGGAGAATATGTTGGTATTTTGCTGGTAACCCCCCCCCACGGGGGGTTTGGTGGGATGAGGAGAGGGATGAGGGGAGGGGGTGCAGGTTTTGGAGCAGGGGCGATCTCCTGGGGGTTCTCACTTGTGCAAGGATCGACCTGTGGGTCTGTGACACGTTCCAGGGAAAAAGGAGATGGGTTTTCCCATCCAACAGGGCCAGGATGGGGTGGTCCCAACCCACAGTGGGTTCCAACCCGCATCAGACCCAGGGGAGCAGGATGAGAAGCGCTCCAGGTATCACAGGGCATCCCCAGCCGGAGATTCCCATTTCCCAGAGATCTGGGGAGTGCTCAGCGAGGAGTTTACCCTCGATTTTCCTCATACAACCCAAGTTTGATGTGAGTCCTTTAATCTGCACGGACAGGCCTTGCCTGTGCCAAGGACCCTTCACACCTCCTCTCCCACCTGCCCAATCTGCCAGGCAGATGCTCCACTAAAAACCCTGGCTCTTTAAAATAATTCCTGACAATCTTGATGCACTGAGTGAAGGATGAAATCGATGTCAGCAATAAACAAAATTAGTTACATAAAGCCTGGCTTGAAAAAAAAAAACAAGGAGAGGAGCAGAGCTGCCTTTTAAACTTAATTATGCACATGTTTCTCAGCCAGGGTTTATTGAATCATATGGTCTGAACCATAAACAAACACTAAAAACCCTGCCGGTGTTGACTGCAACAAGAACGAAAATGATCTTTAAAAATCAAATATTTATTTCTGAATCGCAGGAGCCCAGCTCAGTCAGTAGGGAAGCAGCACAGTCCCTGGAGATGTGGTGTGTGGAGGAGCAGGAGCCAATTCCTCGACCCCTTGATGGAGTTGGAGAAATGGCTGCTCCCAGGGCTCTCCAAACTCATAAACCTCGGGATCAGTGGGTTGAGGTGGGATGTTGGGAAGAAACCCTTCCCTGGGAGGGTGGGCAGCCCCTGGCACAGGGTGCCCAGAGAAGCTGTGGCTGCTCCATGCCTGGAAGTGTCCAAGGCCAGGTTGGAGCAGCCTGGGCTAGTGGAAGGTGTCCCTGCCCATGGCAGGGGTGGCACTGGATGGGCTTTAGGATCCCTTCCAACCCAAACCATTCCATCTATGGAGTATCTGTGTCCATTTCCAGCTGGCTCAGCCCCTCTCCATCCTTGGCATCACCTGCCCCTGTGTTTTGTTCATCAGGAATTCCTTTTCCAGCACAGAATCAGTATTTTTGGGGGGAAACCCTTCAGGGTGGCCCTGCCCTGCCAAGGGCCATCCTGGCATCAGCACAGCCCGGTGCCCAGGGGCTGCCCAGGGCTTTGGCTGGGGACGAAGCATCGGGCTCATCCTCGGGCAGCAAAACCCTCCCTGACACGTGTGAGCGCAGCCTCTGCCTGTCCCAGTCCCTGTCCCTGTCCCTATGTCTCAGTACCTGTCCCTGTCGCTGTGTCAGTCCTTGTGTCTGTCCCTGCCCTAGTACCTGTCCCTGTCCCTGTCCCTGTCCCTGCCCCTCTCCCTGTCCTCGTCATTGCCCCCGTCGCTGCCCCTGTCCCACTCCCTGTTCCAGTCCCTGCCCTGTCCCCATCCTGTCCCTGCTCCCTGTCCCTACTCCTGTCCCCACCCCTGTCCCCATCCCCGTCCCCATCCCTGCAGGGACCAGCCAGCGATAGGAACCAACCCCGCTGCACTTCAGCCTTGCGCGGTGGCCGCAGGGCACGCTCAGGAGGCAGCGAGCTCCGCACGCAGCCGGCAGCTCCCGGGGCTTCCACAAGCCCGGTGTTAAATAATTCAAGCCGCGAACCCTCCGCTCTCCCTCCCCGGGAAGGATTGCGCTCGGAGCAGCTCCGATGTTCCCTCTGATCCCCGCCCCCGGAGCATCAGCTCCTCGCAGATGCCCTTCGAGCTGTTCCAGGTGCCGCAAGGAGCTTTTTATTCCTGCCGTTGGATCCGTCCCAGCACGACGTGGGAGGATGCCAAGGTGATGCCTCATCGTTCCCATCATCCTCCCCTGAGGAGGAAGCCAGTTTGCCCAGTTTGGGGGACGTGTGCTGCTTTGGGGACCATTCAGGGTTCTGGAGAAGGTGGGAGCAGGATACCTGGGATTCTGGAGAATTTAGGGGCCGGGGGGAGGTGGGAAATGGGAGTCCTGGGATCCTGGAGCACTCAGGAGTCACGGGAAGGTGGGAGCTGCCACTGGACAGCAGGACACCTGGAATCCTGCCCATGGGATGCATCCTGGGGCTCAGCATCCCTTCTTCACCATGACCCCTCAAACAGCCCCCCCGGAGTTCGTGCTGCACTTTGCCATTTCCCACCTGCAGCTTTGAGACTCTGCTCCTCAAATCCCTCCTGGCCAAGGAGGGAAATATTTATCTGCAGCTGGATATTTATTGGACAAATACGAAAGAGATGATTTTGGGGGGAAAGAAGAAAAGAAGAAACAAAGCAGCTCAGGCAGCCTCCCTGTCTTATCAACCCCCAAGTTCTCCTTCATCTGCTCTGAAACCTCTATAATTTACTCTTCTTTCCCTCGCAATGTTTACAGCTTTTATGTCGTTTGGAGGTTATTTATAACAATTATGTAAGGAGGAGAGAAAGTTCCATAAACTGAGGTAATTTACTGTAAAATAGACGAACACTGAAGGAAAAAAAAAAATAATCAGGAGCCTGTTCCTGTGTTGGTGCAGGAGGGGAGGCACCTTCCTGGTGGCATCCAAGCAAGGGGATTAATGATGGCAAAGAAGAGCAAATTGGGGCATCCGTGGGCAAGAGGATTCATGATGGAATATTAGGAAAGAAGAGGAAATTGGGGGATCCACAGCAAGGTGTGGTAGGACACAGGTGAGAGCAGGGCTGTGGGGTTATGGCCAAGCCAGCACGACCTGGGATGGGGTTTATCCTCATTTCCCAGAGGACAGGAGCTCAGATCATCCTGCCTCAGCACTGGGAAGGATCCCGCTGGGCTCCACACTGGATCCCTCCCGGCTCTGTGCAAAGAAGCTTTTCCCAGCTCCCTTTGTGGCTCTGGCAGCACGTCTGAGGGATCTCAGGGCTCAGTGGCAGGGGTTTATTCAGGTCTGCCTTGGCAAATTTGATTAGAGTGGCTTAAAGAGAATCCCCCCCCCCCTTGATAAGGCTCCCCAAAATAATGATAATCAAAAGAGAGGCTGAATGGGGAGAAATGAATTCATCAGCTGCAGAACTATAACTCAGTTATTAGACACAGGCAGTGGAGTGAAGCCAGCAAATGCTGAGGCAGCATTTGGGCTCTTAATTTGGTCTCTCCAGCACTTCACCCTCTCCAAACCCCACCCTGGAGAGAGGGAAAACTCAGCAGAAGGAGCCGAAGGCAGCGGGAACACCAGGCCAGGCAGTGCCAGGGCAGGACAGCCCAAGGGCCTCATCCAGGCTGAGCTTTATTATCCTCCCACAGGAGGGAAAAATCGTTGTCTTCCCTTTCTGTGCCTGTTCATGTGTGCTTTTGTTTTCCTTTTGCTCTTGCAGTGCCATAATTACCTCCACACCAGGCATTTAAGGAGCATCGTAAACACGAGGGGACATAAATGGAATGAAATAGGGAACAATTGGCTGTAAATAAATACACAGGTAATGAGAAGGAGGGAAAACAAATTGTGTGGTGACACAAACCCGTCAGCTCTGAGCTCTGCAGGTGAGAGCTGGGCTCAGAATGGAGCAGCTGGAGCAGCTCCCAGGGGGTTCAAATATCCTGGGATATCAAGCCAGGGTGGCTCCGGAGAATCAAAACCGTCAGAGTGGTCCCTACGGTGCACCCTGAATGGTTACAGGAGGGGTTTGGGGGTCTGTCCAGGAGAACGCCTCCTTCCTTGCCCCTGAGGAGGATGCAGGAGGGTTTAGAAGGATGCAGGATGGTCTGAGGAGGATGCAGGATGGTTTGAAAAGGATACAGGATGGTTTGAGGGAGATGCAGGGTGGTCTGACAAGGATGGAGCGTGGTTTGGTGAGGATGCAGGATGGTTTGGTGAGGATGCAGGATGGTTTGAGGGAGATGGAGGGTGGTCTGACGAGGATGGAGCGTGGTTTGAGGAGGATGCAGGATGGTTTGGTGAGGATGCAGGATGGTT
>VWZF01004062.1:100307-203979 GCA_013396755.1 Sclerurus mexicanus | reverse complement strand
GGGTGGTTTGAGGAGGATGGCAGGATGGTTGAGGAGGATGCAGGATGGTTTGGTGAGGATGCAGGATGGTTTGGTGAGGATGCAGGATGGTTTCAGGGGGATCCTGCATCACCCTCTCCAAGATGTGCTTTTGGAGGCAGAGGGCAGGCAGGGGAGGCAGAGGCTGCAGGTTCTGCCACCCTCTGGCTTTGAAGCCTCTTTAAAAGAGAATTTCCAATTAAACCATTTGGGCAGTTACTGGCACACAGCAGGGGTGGATTTTCCTACTCCCAGTTCACCCAGTTTGGAGCCCGGTAAGTGATTTCAGGAGCTGTGTAAGACAAAAGAAAGGGGGGGTTAATTATTTTTTTATTTAATTTTAAATGATATTTGCTAAGTCACTGCAGGCTCTTATCAGCCCTTTCCATTTCCTGAGGAATCCCATTCTCTTTTCTGTCCTCTCTGAGCTCAAGCCCCAGATCTGAAGAGCTGTTTATTATCTGCTTTTCCTTCCGATAAGCTCCTGTTTATAAATTCGCCTCCCCTTCTATATATCTCCATTTGGTTGGGGGTTTTTTTCCCCCCTTTTCTTCCTGATTTTTACATTTAGTTATTTATTTTTAACCTATAGATAAGACACTTTCTCCTTTTGCTGGCTGCCTTCTGGTCGGATCACCCAGCCCAGGGCAGGCCCAGCAAAGCTCTGCTCCCTCCTCAGGGCCCCTCTCCAGCCCCAGCACCACCTCAGGGACGTCGGGCTTTCTATTTCTGAGAAATTAACCCACTTTAAGGCCACCCAGGAGGGGGTTTTTTCCCCCTTGACCACCAGCCCTGGATGGGACCTTCCCATCCCATGGGGTGAAGCTCCCAGGGAGCTGCAGGCGGATTCAGAAGGATGCTCAAGGATGCAGGAGGATGTTGGAGGATGGAGGAAGATGTTGGGGGATGCAGGAAGATGTTGGGGGATGCAGGAGGAATCAGAAGGATGCTGGAGGGTGCAGGAGGCTGCAAGAATATATGCAGAGGATACAGAAGGGTGCAGGAGGAATCAGGAGGATGCAGGAAGATGCTGGAGGGTTCAGGAGAATGCAGGAGGGTACAGAAGGATGCAGGAGGATGCAGGAATGCAGGAGGATGCTGGGGATGGAGGGCGATGGAGGAATGCAGGAGGATGCTGGGGATGGAGGGAGATGTAGGAATGCAGGAGGATGCTGGGGATGGAGGGCGATGGAGGAATGCAGGAGGATGCTGGGGATGGAGGGCGATGTAGGAATGCAGGAGGATGCTGGGGATGGAGGGCGATGGAGGAATGCAGGAGGATCCAGGGGATGCAGGAGGATGCAGCTCCCAGGGAGCTGAGGTAGAAGAGGACCTGGCTCTGGCATTGCCTGCTCAGGGACTGTCCCCACCTGCACCAACGGGAAATGGCCCCAAACCCTCATTTCCTTCCAGTTTCATGACTTTACTAAGCGAGGCTTTATCAAACCAAACCTCCGTGAGCCCTCAAAGGGGAGGTGACACTTGTGGTCCCCCCAGTAAATATTTACAGACTGCAAAGTTTTCCCGAGTAATCACTTGGGGCAGGAGGAAGGACGATCCATCACCAGGGTGTCACATCAGGGCCTCTTTGTTGTCTGTAAAAGCCAGATCCATCACACTCCTTCCCAGCAAGGACACTCAGCAAGGTCCCTGTCACCTGCCTGAAATATGCCAGTGCAGCAGAGGCCACCACAGCTGGGAAAACTTCACCCAAACCCAGCTCTTCCTTTTAATTACTCCCGAGATTTCCTCTGCTTCCCATCGGGGGAGGAGCTCAAGCTGCTCCGAGCAGGGGCCATCTGGTCGCGGAGTGCTCAGAGCAGATTCCCGAGGTGGTGATGGATGAAATCGGTTCCAGGCAGGTGAAAGAGTCACCAGAACCTGCTCGGGGGTTGGGGATGGAACTGGTGGAACTGGGAGGAAGTTTGCAGGGGCTGAGGCCAGTGATGAGGATGCTGAGATGGTTTAATGGGGCAGGAGGATGCAGGGGGGTGTAGAAGGATACAGGAGGATGTCAGGGGATACAGGAGGATGCAGGGGGATGCAAAAGGAGTCAGAGGGATACAGAAGGATGCAGGAGGGTGCAGGGAGGTTTTGGAGGATGCAGGGGGATGTAGAAGGACACAGGAGGAGGTGGGGGAGGCAAAAGGATACAGGAGGATGCAGGAAGGTGCAGGGAGATCCTGGAGGAGGAAGGAGGATGCAGGAGAATGTAGGAGGATGGAGGATGCAGAGGGATGCAGGAAGATGCAGGAGGATACATCAGGATGCAGGAGGATGCATAAGGATTCAGAGGGATACAGGAGGCTGCAGGGAGGTTCTGGAGGAGGAGGGAGGATGCAGGAGGATGTAGGAGGGTGCAGGAGGATGCAGAGGTTGCAGAGGACACTGAAGGATGCAGGAGGATGAAAAAGAACTCAGGAGGAATGTAGAAGGATGGAGAAGAAGAGAAGATGGTGCAGGGGGATGCAGGAGGATGCAGGGGCTGCACTGTGCAACCATTCCAATCCCTCCTGGCCCCGTTGGGTGATGATCCCACTGAGGGCAGGGAGCAGAGCAGCACCCACAGCCCCATCCCTGCCTGAGGCCGTGGAGAGCCAGCCCGGATTCCCCCCATCACCGCCAGCAGCTCCTCTGTGCACAGCTGTTCAAAGGCAATAAAAACTATCCTCCCGCCCCACAGATTTTTCTCTGGCATCCCATCTGGGGCTGATCTGTGGGAAGCAGGAGCCCTCTGTTAGGATGTGGGTGAGAGGGGGCAGGAACTCCCTCAGCCTGGTACGGTGGGAGTGGGATTGGTGCTGCTTTGTCAGAGCCTCTTTCAAACAGGATTAAAAAACGCACGAGGAGATAAGGATCATAAATGTGAGTCTGTCAGGCCAAGGCAGGTGGGAACCAAGGCTGCTACACCGACTTCACCCTCTACATCCACCACGGGGACCTCCCGGAGCATCCCCGCTCCCTGTTTCGAGAGACAGACCAGGGTCAAAGGGCTGCTCTGGGAACACAGGACAATGGAATGTGGGCTCAGCAGGTCCAGGATGGGGCTGGCAGAAACAAGGCTTTCCTGCTGCTGGGAAAAGGGGTTTCCTGCAGAGCTGGCTGTGCCCAAACTCCAGAGGCACCACAGAGCTCACCCCATAGACAGCTGGGACAGAGCCACGCGAGCTCTGGCTGGTTGGTGTGGGCAAATGCTCAGTGGGTTCAGATGGGATATTGGGAAGAGATTCTTCCCTGTGAGCCTTGGTGAGGCCCTGGAATGGATTTCCCAGAGAAGCTGTGGCTGCTCCATCCCTGGGAGTCTCCAAGGCCAGGTTGGAGCGACCAACCTGGAAGGTGTCCCTGCCCATGGCAGGGGTGGAACGAGATGAGCTTTAAGGTCGCCTCCAACGCAAACCATTCTGGGATTCTTTCATATACCCGTGATTCACGCATCAAATTATCAGAGCAATCCTCCTCTCCCCCCCTCCCCATGAGATTTGTAGTTTCTGGAAGTTGCCTTCCCTCATCCACACCAGATCCCAGGCGTCACAAAAACCCCAACGCTCAAGTCACATAAAAGGGAGGCGGGAAGGGGAAAGGGGGGGCCCGAGGGCACCGGAGCCGCGTTATTCACATTCCAGTTCCGCTCCCGGTGTCAGCTTGCGTTACACTGCATCCCTTTAAGCCCTGACACCGTGCGGGGGCCTCGGGGGGAGCTGCGCGGAGAAATCCGCATTGGCAACGGGCATCAGCCGGCAAAGCGGCGGAAATCCGGAGTGCCAGGGCCCGGCAATGCACCAAAATCCTAATTAGAGCCCCCGAATGAAGGAGTGGGAGATGGCACCGAGGAGCATCGATTGGTGTCGGAGCTGCAGACGTGCCCTCCTGGCTCTGGAGGAGGGGGGTGACAAGCCTGTGCCCGCAGGGAGACTTGGGGACGTGTCCTTGCCATGCAGATCCCGTGTGGATCGTCTCCTCCTCACCCTGTGCTAGCCCTGTGTGGGCACAGGCATGGCACAGACAGACATCCGTGAGACAGGAGGAGGGGAAACACCCCAAATGTTGGGGGGATGTGGCAGAAGGGACATGCAGGACACGGGGACCAGCTGAGCTGAGCTCCGCAGCCATTCCTCTTGGAGATGGAGATGTGATCCGAGCTGGAGCATCCCCCGTGCTGGCCAGACGTGCCAGGGGCTGTGCCCACCCTCCCTGCCAGCTGTCAGCCTCCTGCTGGGGCAGGAATCACTTCGAAGCCTGGGATCTGCTCCGTGCATCCTCCTGTTTCTGTCTCCAGCAGCCACGACAAGACACTGCTGGGCACTCACCGGGAGCTGGGACCTCCCGAAGATCCCAACCAGAGCAGGGGGCACCCAGGGCAAAAAGGGGGCACCCACGGTGAGCAAGGCCCTTGGAGAGGGTGCCTGAAGCAGGAGGAGTGGGAAGGAGGCAACAGAGTGGTCCAAAGAGGTTAAAATTTGGAGCTACAGCAGCGCTTGGGCACTCTGGGGTCTGACACTCATGTGGAACAGCACTGGCACATCCCCCCCTCGTGGCACCCTGGGCCAGGGGGCACAGATTTGACAGGGCTGTCTGTGAGCAGGGGGTGCAGGGGACTGCAACCCTCATTTGGGAAAGGAGTTGCCATGGAAACCCATCCCTTTCTTTTGTGACCACTGGAGAACACTTGTTCTCCAGCGCTGAGGTGGGAAACTTTAGCAGGCAGGGGGTGGGTAATAAAGAGGGGGGGTGGAAATGGGGAAAATAATTCCCTGGCAGAGGCAAAATGCCCCTGCAAGGCTGTGCCTCATCCTGCTGATCGTCACTGCTCGTAGGGATGTGCCAACCCTGCACAGGGCCACCAGGTGCCATCCTGGCGGGCTCTCCCTGCTGCCCACCCCAGATGCTCCAGCATTTTTCTGGCTGCCAGGCAATGAACTGCTTCACAGAGGCACCTGAACTTGAATTCCTGTGGGGACCAGCACAAGCTCTAACATTTTCTTGGAGGAAAAGGTTGTTACTGAGATTATTGACCTGGAGGGCAGAGTTAAAGCAGACTGGAAATCATAAAAAAACAATTCCATTTTCCACCCAGACTATCAAGGCTCCCAGCAAAGTCTTCCCTTCTCTTTTCTTCTCTCTTTTTTCCCCCTGTTAACAGGCAGTTTTTAAGGTCACGGTGCTGCCTTGCTGTGCATTATCAAGTAATTTGCACAATATATTTCTTCCCTCTGTGTATCTTCCCCCGATAAAGCATCAAATGCCAGAGCAGGAACGGGAGGGATCCGTGAGGGGTTTGCTGGGAGGCAGCGGGAGCTGAGCCCTCGCTGGGATGGACAGAGGTGAGAAGAGCCAGGGAGGATGGGCAGAAAGGCTGGCAGAGGCGAGAGGAGAAATCTTTGAATAAACCAGGCTTTGGAGGGGTTTTTTTTTGATTTATTTTCTCCCGCTGCCACGCTGCAGGACACAGCCCCACGTTTTTGGGAGCTCTGGGTTGCTGTGGGCTGGGTTGGAGCCGGGTTTGTGAGGCAGATGCCGCCTCAGTTGGTTGGAATTCTTGCCGGTGGGAACAGCGTGGAGCTCAAAGTGCTGTTTTCTGCCCGTGCTGAGGACCTGCCTGCTGCTCACAGGGTGCAGAGGGATGAAAATCCACCTGCCAGTGATGCTGAGGTGGCTCCAGGACACATCTCCAGGGCTGGTGGCCCTGGCAAAGCTCCCACATCTCCTTTGGGCAGGAGAACAATCCCTGGGCTCTACAGAGAGCATTGCTGAGATGTTCCTCCTCCCATCCCTGCCTGTGGACAGGGACCACGACTTGCCCTTTCCCCAGCTGGTGGATTCCCATGGAGCATCCCCCATCCCGGGTATCTCCTGCACGGCCCCTGTGCCCTCTGAGGAGCTCGGGGACTCTGAGGAATGGATTTCCCAGAGAAGCTGTGGCTGCTCCATCCCTGGAAGTGTCCAAGGCCAGGTGGGACGGGGCTTGGAGCAACCTGGGCTGGTGGAAGGTGTCCCTGTCCCTGGCAGGGTCTGGCACCGGATGACTTCACAGTCCTTTCCAACCCAAACCATTCCAGGATTCTGTGATTCCATGACTATCAGTCTCCAAGTCCTGCTCCATAATAAGCAGCAGAGAGATGAAAGCCCTTCCCCGGTAAGACCTGCTTTGTCTTCCGTGGAAGTTCTTGGCAGGAAACAAGCTGGAAGCTGCTTTTCACAGTACTCCAGGTGAGCATCAAACAGGCAGAGCCCGACTCCCTCCTGGAATGGGGGGGATCAGCCTCGAGCCTCCCCCCGGCTGGGCAAGAGGCTTCTCTGTTCTCAGAAGGGATGAAAGGAACAGCCTTGGGGCACAAAAAGCACTTTTTGGGGTTGGAGCCCCGGGTGATGAGGGGCGGAGGCAGCTGGTGCCGCAGGGTGCCCAAGCACGGGGCTGGCTCCGGGCACTGCCCGTGCTGCCCCAGCCCCAAAACAAGCCTTGGGAAGGTCTCCCAAGGAAGGGATTGATTAGAGCTTGTCCTGGATTCAGGCTACCTCGCTTCAGCCGTAGGCAAAAAGTCTCTTTAGTCATCTACTTCCCTCTACAGTCACCGGGAAGAAACAGCAATCCCCGACAGCCGCTCATCCCTCTCCGGGAGATCTTTCCTGCCAGGATCCAGGAGGTTCATCCAGGGTCAGCCTTCCACGAGCACCCCCAGATTCTCGGGAGAGAGGGGCTGAGTGCCACGCTGGGGCTGTGCAGGGACAGGAGCCCCAAATCTGGCTGGTGGCCACGGGGCTTTGCAGCCCTTCCTTGCTCTGCGTGGGAAGCAAAGGCAGGAAGGAAAGGGGGGAAAGTGAGCTCCGAGAAGGAGCTTCAGAAACACACAGGAACAATTCAGGTCCTCTTGGAGTCCCTGGAGAATCTGTTGTTTGGCTAGAGGTGAACAATTAGGGGGTTTTGATGTAGTCAGGTGTATTAATGTCTCTCTGAAAGCTTCAGATCAATGATGGAAGGGAAAAAAATGCAGACATGCATAATAATAATTAAAAAAACCCAACCAGAAACTTTGCTTGACACGATGACATTACTGATTTTTTTATGATCTTCTCAAATAAACTCTACAACAGTTATTAATTTAGTATCATTAAGAGCTCATCCTTCAACGTCAGGCAGAAACTGAGGCTGGAAAATGGGATTACTGTGGGAAGAAGGGACCGTGAAGGGACCTCTCCTTGGTGTGCCCATCCTGGATGCATCCTGGAATCCTGGAATGGTTTGGGTTGCATGGGACCTCAAAACTCATCCAGTGCCACCCCCTGCCATGGGCAGGGACACCTTCCACCAGCCCAGGTTGTTCCCACCTAGTCTTGGGCACTTCCAGGGATGGGCCAGGCACAGCTTCTCTGGGCAACCTGTGCCAGATGGATCCACGGCTCCATCCCAAATGATTTCAGGATTGTCTTTGCTCCAGCAATCCACCAAACCCACCCTGGTGGGTTGTTTTATTTTGTGGTTTTGGGGGGGTTTTGTGTTGATGAGGGGCTGTGCCCAGGCACAGCTTCATCTCAGCAGCCCCTGGAGCAGGTGGAGTCTCTTTAAATAGTCCTTTAAAGAGGGATTTGGGCTGAGCCCCAAGAGGTCCCGCAGGAAGAAAATCTGGCCCCCCAAAGCGACCCTTTTTATTGTTTTTAAGAACCTCAAGCTCCAATTCTGAGTGTTTTGTCATGGTTTGCTGTCGGTTTTCCACACGGGCTCCCCCTACCCTGTCCAGGTATGTGCTGAAACAGGGGTTTTACAGGTTGTAAGGGAAGGGAAAGATGAGAAAAGCATTTTGCTTTGGTCAGAAACCCTGTGTCTTCCTGTCTAACATTCATACCGTTCCCCCCAGGAATCGATGCTCATGAATTTATTACGACCAAGAGGCTGCTACATTTGCAGGAATATGAAAACAGCCTGTTCTTAACCAGAATGCAAATCACAGTGTGTGTGGGGGTAACAGCTCCGGGTGCGTGTAATTTAATTTTCTGGTGGATAAAAAAGGGCCAGACATGCCTGTGGTCCTGACACTTCAATAACAAGTACAAACAGTGTGGGGATGGATGAAATTTGAGGTCTCTGTGCTCCCAGATTTGATGTGTGTGGACAGGGAGAGAGGACTGCACTTTGGCATCCTCGTAGGAGTTTGCTGGGAAGGAACATATGGGAGCAAACCACCATATTTTGGCTGTTAATGGCCCTTCTGGGGTTCAAAATGAGAATTTCTCTTGCTGTTGGTGCCTTCAAACCCACAAGGGTCTGCCCAGGCACGTGGGGAGGTTGTGCACGGGTAAATTGGGGTGGTACCCACAAAACCCAGGAAGGTTTGGAGCTGGTTTTGCATCATTCCGTGTCTGGGAGGGTGGGAACGGCTCTGAGGACTCTTGTGCTCCTGCAGTTGTGGAAGCTGAAGATAAAGCAGCTGGATCTGTCTGTGGGCTCAGCAGACGGGGGTGTAGGGAAGGGGAGGGTGTCTGGGAATGTGGGAATATCTGCAATTCCTCCATCCCACTATAACCCAATTCCTTTCCCCAGCAAGGACAGCCAGTGCCCCTGACTCAGAGCTGCTCTTCTTTCCTTGCATAATTTATACATGAACATGCAACAAATGCTGTGGATTTGGGGATGGAAGGAAAAAAAGGAGGTTTTCTTTCTTAATCCAGCCTGCAAAGCTCCCCCAGCCCTGTCCAAACTACCCCAAGATGTGGATTTTTTCTCTCTTGCCCCCCAGAAAACCTAAATAATTGTTCCACCTCTGCCAAATACAGAAGGCACTGACAGGTTGCTGTGGGGATGCTCCAGTTCTCCAGTAGTTAATGGGAGGGATACACAGAATTAATTCCTGGCTTTCTCCTTCATCCCAGCTCTTCTTCCTTGAGAGATGTTACTGACACTTTTTGGAGACAGACATGGGTGAAGCAGGGTGGTTGGGTCTCTTCTCAGTTCTGTGAAAGCAATTTCTTTGGGGGAAAAGGATTAAGAAAAGCAAATCGTTTGGGATGGACTCGGTGTGACCCAACGTTAAATGTCTGTTTTATTTTGGAATTAATTGTCTCCTGCTCAAAACCTTCCTCCAGTCAATATGTCAGGGGAGGGAGGGGGGGAAGAGCTGGACTTGGGAAGTGGGAGGGGGTTGTGTGGTGTTTGGGGGGAAGGATGTGAATGGTGCCGGGGAGTTGCTCCTCACACCTTCTTGGTGTCTCATCTCCAGCCTGAGATGTGCCTGTTGGGGCAGGAGCACGGGAGGAAAGCCCTGCTCGGTTTCGGGGGGTCCTGGGTCCCCTCCCTGGAGTGGGGGGAGCAGAGGTGGCTCTGCAGAGCTTGGGGCACAGCGGGGAAGGAAGGTCCCACTCGTGGGAAGTTGATGAGATGGGATATTTGCACCTCCCGGGGCAGAGTGCTGAGCTGTGCCGGGTCACTTATCAGTCCAAAAATAAAAGGGAAAGGGGGGGGGGGAAATCCATTAATATGGAGGAATTGTATGAAAAGACCCAACTCTAAACAAGCACTAATCAAAGCCAGATGATGGCCAAGACATGGCAGGAGATGGGGAAGGAGCACGAGCAGCGGGATGGGAGATGTCCCAGCAGAGGGAAGGGAAAGCCTCTCCCACATGCCCTGTCCTGCCCCTCTGGCTCAGGCAGGTGACAATGGCATGTTCCAAAGGACACTCCTGGACACATTCCAGCTCCTTGTTCTGATGGAATCTCCTGATTTACAGGGGAAGGGCAAGGGGAGAAGGGGAAACGGAAAAAGCAGCCCTCAGAAATTCAATTAAAGCTCCTTTCCAAAGGTTCCCTTTGAATGTGGCGAGTGCTCCTTTCTTCTGTAAATCAATTTAGTTTATAAAATGCAAAAGGGAGGGGGATAAAGAGCTGGGCCTGGCTGTGCTTTGGCAGCCCACGGGCCCTCCCCTCCCGCTGGATCTCACCAGCCTCTGCTCTCCCCAGTCCTCCCCCTCCTTTCCTTTTGAATTTGTATTTTTTTCCCCCAGCAGAATGGGCAGGATCCCAGGTGTTGGGGTTGCCAATTCTCCTTGTTGCTGTTAACAGCTTTCTGACCATCAATATTTCGTTCTGGGAGATGTTAATGGCTTTGAACCCCTTCCTTGGGTGCCGTCCAAGAACTCGCCACCCTTGGCTCAGCTCTGTCGTGTGGCCGTGCTGGGACAGGCAGCAGCACAGCCGCTCTGGGCAAGCAAAATAAGCATCAGGAATGCAAAATAAAATAAAATAAAATAAAATATTAGCTTTTCTGGCCTCTCCCAGTGCTCGGAGGACATGTGGATTCACCCCCTTCCCCATCCCTGAGCAAGGCACAGCTCAGCTGACTCGTCCCCAGGATGGTTTGCAGCCAGTGCAGCCCTGAAAATAATTAAAGAAAATTAGGTTTCAGTGCAAACAACTAATTTGGAGAGGAGAGATGGCTGGGCTGCATTTGCCCAGCTTTCAAGAGGCCACCTCTCTCTCTGTGTTCAAATGGAGCTTGGCACATGCCCGAGAGCATCTTCCAGCCACGTCTCACCAGCACGGCTCGGAAGGTCAGAGCAGAGGGGACAGCCCGGGGACAGCCCGGGGAGCCAGAGCAACCAGAGGTCCCCAAACCGGGGCAAGGAGGTGGCACTGACCCCTATTTCCCTCAGCAGGGAGGAGTAATTGCCCAGTTTGGATGAAGCAGCTGCACCACGTGGGCTGAGCGAGACCCGAACGCTCCGGCACAGCGTTTGCGACGTGCACGTCCCACACCGCTAAAGCAGCCACTGACCCCAATTCAAGGCTCTCAAAGCTGCTGAGATATAAAAATTAATGAACTGGCCTGAGGAGGAGATGCTGTCATTTCAGGCTAGGTTGAATTCCCTGTGTCACCACAGCGGTCTCCTGGCTTTTCCTTTCCAGGGATGAAAATCAGCGCCCGTGCCCGGCCGTCCTTGCTCGGCGGGGTCGGACCCCGCTGGCTTTTGCGAGGGATTATGACAGGCAGGGGCTGTGGGGGGAGGAAAAGAGGGGGGACAGCAAATGCAGAAACTGCTCAGGCTTAACTGAGCCTCCGTGCTGGAATTCTTACCCCAAATCTTCTAATTAATAGTCAGGATTAGCAGCTGCTGAGGTTGGGTCTTAGCCATCTAATCATAGCGGCGCAGCCCGGCTGTGCTCGGCATCCCGAGCACGAGGCAGCCCTGCCACACTCCCAGATAAATAAGTTCGCAAATTAAACAACAACAACACGGAATTAACGTCTGGATGGAGCCGTTCCTTGCAGTTGGGCTGTTTGGAAAAGAGAGGGTTGGCTGGTGCAGTGCAGTTCCTGCTCATAAAGCCCGGCTTTGTGCTCGGGATCTGGCTCCCGGTGCCACGGACTCGTTCCAACGTGCCCCTGATTGCTCCCAGTGCTGCAGGGATGTTCCCCTGGCTGTGGGCGCTGCCCCCAGGGCCGATTCCAACCCCATTCCCTCCCCTGGGAGCATCTCCCCTGCCTGGATGCTGGTGGGGACAAGGAATGACTGGACGTGGCACTCAGTGCACTGGTCTAGTTGACAAGGTGGTGACGGGTCACAGGTCGGACTCAATCTTGGAGGTCTTTTCCAACCTGAATGGTTCTATAATCCATCCAAACCAACCACAGTGGTCCTTCCTCATTCCTTCTGGCAGTGCTTCAGCTGCCTTCCCAATCCTCCCAAGCTTCTCCTGGGAATGCAGCTAAAAATCATGCAGTAAATGCCTGGTACTTGGGAATGCTCCATCCTTGTGGATCCCCATCCAAGACCTTGTCTCACCATGACCTTGGCAGCTCAGCTGTCCCTGTGACACGGGAGATGTCCCCTCTCCCTTCGCATCCACACAAAGCACCCCCAGACTCACCAGTGTCTGCTTTGGGGGGGGTGGGACTTTGTCGTGTTGTATTTAAAAGTTTTGAATGGTTTTCTGGTGCCACCGTTGGTGGGGGGGGGGTCACCAGACTGGAGAATCCACCCTCTGCCCTGAGAAGTTGGAGCCTCCACGGGTTGATCCTGTCACCAGGAGCAGCTCCTTGTGCTCTGGGGGATGGGAGGAGGAATCCAGCCGGAATCCAGCCCGATGGGGAGCTTGTAAAAGCTCTTGTGTTATTGGATTTCTTTCCGCTGCCTGTGCTTTCCCTGAATGTACAGCGGGAACAAAGCAGCTCCAGCTGTTTGTCTTCATTTCTCCTGCTGTTCCGCCTCCCATTCAGGATTTCTGCCTCCTGAGTGGCATGTCCTGGTTCCCCTCTGCATCTGAGATGGGATGAGGTGCCCTGGCATCTTCCTGGGCAGCTGCTGAGGGCTCAGGCAGGGGTTTAGGGTGTCCACAGCATAAGAAGGACATGGGGATGTTGGAGCAAGTCCAGGCAAGACAACCAAGTTAAGGGGATTAGAGCATCAGCCTGGGAGAGCTGGGGATGTCCATCTGGACAAGAGAAGCTCCAGGGAGACCTCAGAGCCCCTTCCAGTGCCTAAAGAGGCTCCAGGAGGGTTGGGGAGGGACTTTGGACAAGGGATGTAGGGACAGGACAGGGGGGAATGGCTTCCCACTGCCAGAGGGCAGGGATAGATGGGATATTGGGAAGAAATCCTTCCCTGGGAGGGTGGGGAGGCCCTGGAATGGATTTCCCAGAGAAGCTGTGGCTGCCCCATCCCTGGAAGTGTCCAAGGCCAGGTTGAAGCAACCTGGGCTGGTGGAAGGTGTCCCTGCCCATGGCAAGGGGTGGAATCAGACGATTTTTCAGGTCCCTTCCAACCCAAACCATTCTGATTCGACTTTGCTGCTCGTTTGTCATTCATGAACTTCAGCCAAGCTTCATTTCCTGGTGTTTCTTTGAGAGCCACCTCCTGCCCGTGTCAGCACCGACGGGCATCTGCAGCTCAGGGCGCGTTGTGCCAGTCCCAGCTGTGTCGGGAAATGTTGGGCTCTTCACAGCAAAACACAGCTGAGATAATCAAATGCCACATTGTCGCCGGGCCTGATGGAAATGAGCTCCAGCCTCTCCCAAACTCCCCAGGATTTCTGAACCTCGCTGTGACCCCCTTTGCTGAGAGCCCAGGAGGTTTGAGAGGCTTCCCGTGCCCATCACCTCCCCGCAGTGTCACGTATGGGGAGGTGACGTGCCACAGGAGAGGCTCAGATTTAAAATGTCATGAGTTTCCAGCTTCCCAGAGCTCCCCTGGGAGCTGCACAGGGGGTTACTGGGAGTGCTGGTGCTCCTGGGACTGGGGGGGCTCAGACGTGAGGGATCTGCTGCTCGCCCAGAGCCCCAGCCAGATGAGCCAGAGACACTTGACAACTTCCAATTCTCTTTTATGGAGCTCGTACTTGTTGCCATCTGCTCCCAAATGCTCGGTGCAGACAGCTTTCACTTTTATGGTTTTAATTAACCTAATAATAATCAGCCTTGCGTGCCAGGCAGGGCAGAGACAGGCACTGGGGCTCTTCACGTGCCCTCCCAGCAGAATATCTGGGGATCAAACCCATCTCCGAGCCCAAAACTGGGGGGAAACCAGGAGGCAGCTGTGCAATAATTCATTAATGAGCATTAATTAGTGCTGCAGACCCACTTCAACTGCTCTTGGTGGTGCTTGCCATCCCCTGCTGCAGCTCCCAGCCCTCCCCGGTGAGGATATACTGCAAACACGGGGACTTTTTTCCTGCTTCCCACAGAATCCCAGCGTGTCTGGGCTCCCAAATCTCTCCTGGAGGCCAAACAATTTCTGGATGTTCCCGCTGAGGGAGGATCCAGCTCTTCTCAGCCTGGCTGGAGCATCCCAGCCCTGAGGTCCAGCCAGTGGCCCTGGGGTGCTCCCTTTGCTCTGGCTCCAAGGAGCCTCTAATTTCATGAGCTTTTCATTCCCTCGCCGGGCTGTAAAGATGCTTTATCTCGGAAAAATTGCTCTTTTTTTGTTCTTCAGGCACAGGGGAAAACAAAGCAAATGGAAACATGCCCTTTGGGCAGATAAACAGACTTTTTCTCTCCAGTTTTCCCTGACGAATGTGCCATGGAAGGGGAGGAAAACGAGGCAGAGGGAAGGGAGGTATCTCTGGGAGCGCCTGTGGACGTGTGGGGAGATAAGAGACACCTCGTTCCCGCTGCTCACTGGGTCACTAAGTGGATAAATAGAGAACTCCGTGCTTTTTAATTCCTTTGGAGGCTGAGTCACGAAATGGGGAGCGAGCTGGGTACTCCCTGCTTTGCAAGCACCGCTCCTGGCTGGTGTAAACTCCCGTTCTCCCTCCGTCGCAGGATCTGGGCCGTTCTCTCTGCGTTAATTACTTCAAACTACCTTTTGCTGAGTTTCACCTCCTTCCCTGCTATTTATCCCGCCTCGGATCATCCATAACAACCCCTCTGATGTGTTTCCCCCATCTCTGCCGTGGTCCCGGCGGGCCGGTGGTGGGTTTGTGGATGTGTGTGAGAGAACAGAGAGAGCAAGTTGTTTTCTTTTATCTCCTTCCCATTCCGTATTATCGCTCCCCATGCCGCCTCCTGAAGTGTGATATAATTGCCTCTGAAAGCACTGCCTGCCTGTCAGATCTTATTGCTCGGGGAGGGGATCAACAAAATGCAAAAAAACTGCCACAATTTAAAAGCATTCAGTGTCTTTTTGTACGTTTCCACCCTGTTAGGAACATATTTAATAAAGTTTTGACGTGTGGAAAGAGGCCCGGGAAGTGATGAGGAAATTCGGAGCAGCGGCGCCGCACCGAGGGGGCCGTGCCGCAGTTAATGAATAAATGGGCCGATTTCCACTGGAAATGGGGTTGGAAATAAGCAGCAGCAGGAGGAAAAATAAAGGCACAGCACGGAGGGCCGAGGCCCCACATCCTCCTGGTGAATGGGGCACAAAGAAAGAGCTGAGGAGAAGGGCGTGAGAGAATTCGGTGACTTTGGGTGAATTTCACCCAAAACCAGAAGGGACAGTGAGAATTGACCTTTTACAGGAACTCAGAGCCGAGCCCTAAAGCTTTGCAGGAACGTGGGCCCAGGCAAGGAGCTGAACCACAAAATCCCATTGTTTATCCCTTCTGGGGGAGCTGGGGGGGTTTTCCCTGGGGCTGGTGGGGTTGGGCACCCCTGGCACCCACCCGTGGGCGGGCAGGGGTGTCGGGCTGGGAATTGGGGATGCTGAGACTCAGGAATGCTGTCAGGCAGGGATGCTGAGCCTGCAGACAGCCAAGCAGTAGCCTAAAGCAAGCAGGCAATGCAGAATATATATATATATATTTATATATAGTCTGCAATAGATGTACACATCTATCTTTCCCTGGAATTGTCCGAGGCCAGGTTGGACAGGGCTTGGAGCAACCTCATCTAGTGGGAAGTGTCCTTGCCCATGGCACGGGGTGGAACTGGATGAGCTTNCTCTAATTTCATGAGCTTTTCATTCCCTCGCCGGGCTGTAAAGATGCTTTATCTCGGAAAAATTGCTCTTTTTTTGTTCTTCAGGCACAGGGGAAAACAAAGCAAATGGAAACATGCCCTTTGGGCAGATAAACAGACTTTTTCTCTCCAGTTTTCCCTGACGAATGTGCCATGGAAGGGGAGGAAAACGAGGCAGAGGGAAGGGAGGTATCTCTGGGAGCGCCTGTGGACGTGTGGGGAGATAAGAGACACCTCGTTCCCGCTGCTCACTGGGTCACTAAGTGGATAAATAGAGAACTCCGTGCTTTTTAATTCCTTTGGAGGCTGAGTCACGAAACGGGGAGCGAGCTGGGTACTCCCTGCTTTGCAAGCACCGCTCCTGGCTGGTGTAAACTCCCGTTCTCCCTCCGTCGCAGGATCTGGGCCGTTCTCTCTGCGTTAATTACTTCAAACTACCTTTTGCTGAGTTTCACCTCCTTCCCTGCTATTTATCCCGCCTCGGATCATCCATAACAACCCCTCTGATGTGTTTCCCCCATCTCTGCCGTGGTCCCGGCGGGCCGGTGGTGGGTTTGTGGATGTGTGTGAGAGAACAGAGAGAGCAAGTTGTTTTCTTTTATCTCCTTCCCATTCCGTATTATCGCTCCCCATGCCGCCTCCTGAAGTGTGATATAATTGCCTCTGAAAGCACTGCCTGCCTGTCAGATCTTATTGCTCGGGGAGGGGATCAACAAAATGCAAAAAAACTGCCACAATTTAAAAGCATTCAGTGTCTTTTTGTACGTTTCCACCCTGTTAGGAACATATTTAATAAAGTTTTGACGTGTGGAAAGAGGCCCGGGAAGTGATGAGGAAATTCGGAGCAGCGGCGCCGCACCGAGGGGGCCGTGCCGCAGTTAATGAATAAATGGGCCGATTTCCACTGGAAATGGGGTTGGAAATAAGCAGCAGCAGGAGGAAAAATAAAGGCACAGCACGGAGGGCCGAGGCCCCACATCCTCCTGGTGAATGGGGCACAAAGAAAGAGCTGAGGAGAAGGGCGTGAGAGAATTCGGTGACTTTGGGTGAATTTCACCCAAAACCAGAAGGGACAGTGAGAATTGACCTTTTACAGGAACTCAGAGCCGAGCCCTAAAGCTTTGCAGGAACGTGGGCCCAGGCAAGGAGCTGAACCACAAAATCCCATTGTTTATCCCTTCTGGGGGAGCTGGGGGGGTTTTCCCTGGGGCTGGTGGGGTTGGGCACCCCTGGCACCCACCCGTGGGCGGGCAGGGGTGTCGGGCTGGGAATTGGGGATGCTGAGACTCAGGAATGCTGTCAGGCAGGGATGCTGAGCCTGCAGACAGCCAAGCAGTAGCCTAAAGCAAGCAGGCAATGCAGAATATATATATATATATTTATATATAGTCTGCAATAGATGTACACATCTATCTTTCCCTGGAATTGTCCGAGGCCAGGTTGGACAGGGCTTGGAGCAACCTCATCTAGTGGGAAGTGTCCTTGCCCATGGCACGGGGTGGAACTGGATGAGCTTTGAGGTCCCTTTCAACTCAAACCATCCATGTTTCTCTCTCTCTCGATTTATATTTATATTTGATAAATAAAGATGAGCAGGAAACCGCCCTGTCTTTTCTCTGATGGTTCCCACAGCAAACAAGTTAAATCTATGAATAAACAGTTTGCTACAAGGAATTCCCAGCGCTCAGGGCTTCGGCACCAGCTCCTCACTGGGGAGAAATATGAGCAGTTGTTGCTAATTCCAGCCCTTGGTGTGGGCAAAGCCCAGATTAACCAGCAGCACCTCACCGCGAGGAAGGACTTCCCATTTCCAGCCCGAGTCTTTGGGATGTAGATGCTCTACCTTAAATTTCCCCCCTTTTTTTCCCCCTCTGTTTTCAAGCTGCTGCATCTTAGCCATTGTAAATACGTTTAAAGATCACAGCAGAGACATTAAAGCTCCATTAGAGTCTCCAGCCCCAGCTCCTGCAGGTCCAGGCCGGGATCCTCCCATGGAACAGGGAGCTCATATTGAATGGATGCTCTATTTAATGTGACAACAAATCATCAGGCACAAGGAGAAACTGCTCCTGCAGTGATTTCCTTTGCCTGGAGCAGTCGGTGCAGGGCGAATACTGGGGAAAACATTAAGGGAAAAACCAACACTTGTTTTCCAAATATCCTTCAAAGCTGTTTGGTGGCTGGTTATTTTGAGCAGCCCCTGTAATTCCCTGTGCCTGGATGTGCTTCCTCGTGCAATTACATCCCCAGTCTTTAGGTAAGAGGTCAGGAATACTGCCAGGGAGTCAATTAGGGAAGGCAAAATGAGCTGGCTTCTCTCAGGGAGGCTGGGAAAGCAAAGCGAAAAAAAAAAAGATTGTGCTATTTGGATTTGGGGCTTTTTTGGTTGTTTTTATTTTCTTGCAATAATCTGGCACCATTTTCCCTTTGCCACTAAATAATCCCAGAGTGGCTTGGGTTCAAAGGGATGTTAAAACCCATCCAGTTCCACCCCCTGCCACGGGCAGGGACACATTCCACTATCCCAGGTTGTTCCAAGCCCTGTGCAGTCTGGCCTTGGACACTTCCAGGGATGGGGCAGCCACAGCTTCTCTGGGAAAGCCATTCCAAGGTCTCACCATTCTCACAGGGAAGAATTTCTTCCCAATATCCCATCTAACCCTGCCCTGTCAGTTTGAAGCCATTCTGCCTTGTCCTGTCACTCCAGGCCCCTGTAAATAGTTCCTCTCCATCTTTCCTGTCAGCTCCTTCAGGTCCTGGAAGGCCACAATTAAGTGACCCCAGAGCCTTCTCTTTTCCAGGCTGAACATTCCCAATTCTCTCAGCCTTTCCAAATAATATGGGGGGGCAAAAAGGCAAAGCTGTGCAAGTCAAGCATCCTCTCCTTTCCCTATGGTAGGAGATGAAACACAGAAAGTAATTCAAGTTTTTTGGGGGGTTTGCAGGAGGGGACTGGATGTGCTGATTTGGGTGGCAGAGCTGGGACGGGAAGGCAGTGTGGGCTCACCCAGGGCAATGACAACCCCAGGGCAGCCAAATATTCCTGAAAATCTGCGTCTGACAACTGCCTGACTCGAGCCGTGGCATTTTCAGCTCCATTGCTCCCGTTCACGTGCTTGTACAGGAATAAAGACTCCCGATCCCAATCAATACCAGCCCTGCCTTTGCAAAGCCCAGCACTAGGGTTTAATCCACCTCGGGTCGAGGCAGGAGCTGGAGTGGGCGAGATGACGTGATGGGCAGCGCTGGAAACTGGAGTCCTGTTGATTTTGAGCCTGACCTGCCCAGCTCTGGTGAAGAGCCCGATGAAAGGCACACACGGAGCAAACAGGCATCGTGTTGCACTTAATGCTACACGACATTTAATTAAGTCCAAACAACTGCCGTGCATCCCGTCCCGGGAAGCGGCTCAGCAACAAAGGGACGTGGTTCTGTGCTCTGAGCGCTCCAGAGGGCTCTGGAGATGGAAGAATCACAGGATCAGAGAGGCTGGAAAAGCCCTCCCAGCCCAGGGAGCCCACCCTGTGCCCGATGCCCACTTTGTCCCCCAGCCCAGAGCACTGAGTGCCACGGCCAGTCCTGCCTTGGGCACCTCCAGGGATGGGAACTCCACCCCTCCCTGGGCAGCCTCTTCCAATGTTTAACCACCCTTTCCATGAGGATATTCCTCCTGATGTCCAACCTGACCCTCCCCTGTCCCACCTGAGGCCGTTCCCTCTGCTCCTGTCCCTGTTCCCTGGGAGCAGAGCCCAATTCCCACCCAGCTCCCCCCTCCTGGCAGGGACTTGCAGAGCCAGCAGGTCCCCCCGGAGCCTCCTTTTGCCCGGGATAACCATCCCAGAAGCGGAGCCCGTGGCCTGAGTTGTGCCGGGGGTTTCTCCGTGCCCTCCCCAGCAGCGGTGCTGCATCACTGAACTGTATAATTGCCTATTTGTTCCTGCTGGCTTTTGAAATCTTAGGAGCCAGTGTGCAATTCCATGGTGGCCGCGTGGCAAATTCTGCCCGTGTGGCTGCGGGAGGGAATGTTGGGCGAGGGGAGCTGTGCCCAGGGAGCTGCTCCGAGTAATTCATCCAAAGCTGGAGCAAGAACAAGCAGGAGGGACAAATCTATTTGTTCTCTTTGTGCTTCCTCCCCACCCTGGAATGAGATTCCTCAGGGGTTTGTGCTGGATGAGCCCTGAACTCATTTTTCCTGTTATTTTTCCTTCTCCATACCATTTTTTTTTCTGGGAGAAGTTTGGGGTTTAGTTCAGGGATGAATGGTATGAGTTGTTTCTCGCCAGTTTCTGCTTCAGGGTGATGCACCCACTTGGCTCCCACCTGGCTGGTTTCACTCCTGCCACATAAAAATTGGAATATTTGGGGTTTTTTAGAATCCCAGAATGGCTTACATTGGAAGGGACCTTAAAGCCCCTCCAGTCTCACCCTCTGCCAAGGGCAGGGATGCCTTTCAGTAGCCCAGGTTGCCCAAACCCCATCCAACCTGGCCTTGAACACTTCCAGGCTTGGCATTTCCCCCCTTTTTTTATCCCTGGAAGGCTCACACTTCCTTCCCCAAACCCGTGGGTTTAAGTGACAGCACCTTTCCTTCCTCTCCAGCACTAAAGTGGAAGCAAAGCTCCAAAAATATCTGACATATTGGCAGAATTGTTTCTCACCAGAAGGTTTTTCTGAGTTGTCTTAGGTGTCAGGAGCTCTTCCTGGAGCCCGAATTTATTTGGCACAGTGTCACAGTTATCTCTGTTAAACAAGTCCTCATATGCACCTCCCAGAGCTTAAGAACACCTGAGGGAAAATGTATTAGGATCTCTGCCTTCAATCTTCCCGTAATTTATGCCTTTCCAAGGAGGAGGGGAAAGAGGGAAAGAGGGAAAGAAAAGAAAAAAAAGGAAAAAAAAAAGGGAAATGTAATGTTGCTGGTGGAGGTTGGGGGGATTTTTATTTATTTATAGTCTTTTTAATCCCAAGTGACTTTGTGGGAGGGAAGGGTCTTGTGGCTGGAGCTCCTTGAAGGTTTATCCCAGGTTGGTCATGGATGCAACAGGGAATTTGGGATGCTGGGCTGCAACCCTGGGGTCCCCACACTGATCCCAGTGTTCCCTACACTGATCCCATGGATCCCCTCACTGATCCCAGTGTCCCCTCACTGATCCCAGTGTTCCCACACTGATCCCAGTGTTCCCTACACTGATCCCATGGATCCCTCACTGATCCCAGTGTTCCCTACACTGATCCCAGTGTTCCCACACTGATCCCAGTGTTCCCAACGCTGAGCAGCCCCACTGTGAATCCCAGGGATTTGCTTCTTTCCCCTCTGGTAATTCCATCTTTGCACATTTACCCATAAGAGGGAATTACAGGGATAATAAAATTAGAATGCTCAGGAAACTCTCACACAGAGAACAGGGGGAAAAGCATCCCAAGCAAAAAATATCCCAAATATTCTAGTTTTTTACTGGTGAAAGCCTTGAAAAGTTGGGAGCTGTGGATAAACCCCCCCGTGGGGCAGCTGGAGCTGCACCCCTGCCCCTCTCATGCCTCTGGCGTTCTTTATTCCCTTTTTGGCCACAGATAAATGGGATTATAAACCCCTGGATCGAGCAAGGAGTATCCCAGCTCGGTGCTGTGCCTCTCCCAGCTGAATCCATGGCGGATTTTGGCTTTTGTGCCACTGCGGCAGCAGCAAGTGAAAGACCCTTGGCACAAGTTGCTACACAGAATCCAATTAAGCACAAGGCTCGAGCTGTAATTGTTACAAAAGCTCCGTGTCAGGTGGGGAGACGTTATTAAAAAATATAGAAAACAATTTGCACTTTTCCTCCCGTGCCACAAACCCTCCAGGCTGTGAGAGCAGCTCAGCTATTCCTGCGGTCCCTCTCTCCAAAGGTTATTCCCTGTGAGGAAGACGAGCTGGAGCGAAGGATGTGATGCCAAAGCTCCTTTGTAACGCATTTATGGGATTCTGTGACATTAATCCCGTTCCTCAGGGACCTAGAAATGCCCTTTATTTACCTTGTTAGCAGGAAAGGGGAAGGGTTGGGGTTGTGGGGTCTGCTTGGGTGGGGTGAGGGATCCCATGGGGATGAGACGGATGGAGGATGGAGAAGTGTAGGGTTTTCTCCCTGCAGCAGCGTGGGGAGGGCTGGGGCAGCATGGACCTGCAGGCTGGGGACGATCTTCAACCATCAGACACTGTCCAAGGGGACCACGGGGCTCTGGAGGACCCCAAAAGTCACAGAGCAACCTGGTCTGGTGGAGGTTGTCCCTGCCCATGGAATGGCTTGGGTGGGAAGGGAGCTTAAAGCTCGTCTCATTCCACACCCTGCCAGGGGAAGGGGACACCTTCCACTAGCCCAGGTTGCTCCAACCTGGCCTTGGACACTTCCAGGGATGGGGCAGCCACAGCTTCTCTGGGAAATCCATTCCAGGGCCTCACCAGGCTCACAGGGAAGAATCCCTTCCCAATATCCCATCTAAACCCTGCCCTGTCAGTGTGAACCTGTTTCCCCCTTCTCTTGTCACTCCAGTTCCTGATTAAAAGTCCCTCTCCAGCTTCCATGTAGCCCCTGCACATCCTGGAAGGTGCTTTGAGGCCTCCACACAACCTTCTCTTCTCCAGGCTGACCAGCCCCAACCTCAGCCTGTCCCACCAGGGATATGAAGAGTTGGTTTTGAGGTCCCTTCCACCCCAAACCGTTCTGGGAATCCGTGGTGATTTGGGATGGGGCAGCCCCGGGGTGATTACGGGTTATGTGGAGAAGTTGGCATTGCCGTGGGGCTGGATTTTGGGAGGTTTGCTGCTGGGACAGCCCTGCCTGTCCCCCTGCCTTTCCCCAGAAATCAGCTGGAATCTCCAGGAATCAGCTGGAATCCCCCCTGCTGCTCCCTCCATTCCCCACGTGCACACAGCGCCGTTAATGACTTCACGTTATTACCAGTATTATTTTTACTCAAAAAGCTCTTCAAACAAACATTAAAGCATCTGCTTCCCAAGCAAACCCTCAGGGTTATGTTTCATCCTAACTTTGTGCTGTTATTGTTAAAGCGTGGCCGTTCAGAGCTGCTTCCCATTATCCCCCATCCCTCGGGATTCATGGCTGGCAACACAAGGAAGTGTTGCTCCAGCAAAAAAACCCACTGGAAAATCCCTCAGCTGGTGTTTGAGAGGGGCTTGGGGTGGGTGATGCTTGTCCTGGGAAGGGTGGGGTTATGCTGAGGAGCATCCCAGCCTCTTTCCAAGGGCTCTTCCTGCTGGCAGACCTTGGAGAGCTTCAGCCTCCTGCGAGGATTTGAAGTGAAGAGCGTGATTTTATGACCCTGATTCGGCAGAGCTCTTGAAGAAGTGCTCGGAATTAGTGTGCGCTCACACATTTCCCCAACTCCAGACTTGTTTCCATGCAACAATAAAAGAAAAAACCTCTTGGTGAGGAAGAGGAGAACTGGAGAACCGTGCCTGGGAATGCAGCTGGCACAGGCAGGAGAGCCTTAATTCCCATTTTAACTCTTCCCAAGCAAATAAGAGCAGAGGGGCACTGAAAAGGGGAAGAAATAATTCCAAAACCGAGGAGGGGAAGAAATGTTGACCCGAAATGCAAATTCATCCAGTTCTCCCCGGGTTTGGATGTGTTTGTCCCTTCCACCCAGATCAGCAAGGGGAAAAGACATCTTGAGGCTGAGCATCCATGGGGCATCACAGGAGATCCCTGGATGGGAAGCACAGCCAACCTGGAGATTCCACTGCTGGGAAGAAAAGCCGTGCCCTGTTGTGTCCCCTCCCAGAGGCAGCTGCCCTGTTTTGAAATCTTCCACTACAATTAATTCTTCACTTTAGTAATCACCTTCAGTTTATTTATTTGCAAAGCACCTGGTTTTTGGGGTTTTTTAAATTAAAAAAAAAAAGCCCACCCCAGCCCGGCGTTCTCCCCATCACACCTAATTTAATTTATACACAGCTTTCTTCCTATTTGCCAAACATAAAGAAATCTCTCCCAGCTAAGAGCCTGCTTTCCATTCCGGAGATAGGCTCCATTCCTCACTGCACACATGCCTGCATATATTTGAACAAGTTTGATTCAGTGTAGCTGACACAAAAACCACTTAGTTGTTTCCCCTACATCATCCGAAGTTAATTCTCCTGACAAGCACAGGAGGCTTTTCAGCAGTTTTTCTATCTCAGCTCCCCTTGGTTCCTGCTCTCCCCGTTTCCCTCCCCTCACCGTCCAATTTCCCTGAGCCCGAGCAGCTGAACCCCGGCAATTTGTACTCAATATTTGTGAAACAAAAACATGGAAAGGGTGTCCATGGATGACCGGAGTCACTGAGCTGGATTATGTTCCCGTGTATTTTGTGCACACTCTGTGTTTTCAAAGGAAATGAAAAACAGGGAGCTGCAAAGGCCGGATCATTCAACGCCTGGGTTGGGGAGAGCTGTGCTTTTATCATTCCCTCTGCATTCCCTGGCTTTGGGGGATTTCGCTGCTCCTTTGCTGGGTTTGATTGTGATGGAGAGGCCGGTCCTGAGCCACCGAGCGTGGGATGAGGGATATCCCTGGGCTATCTCTGCATCCATCACCCCTGGGCTCTGCCCTCCTGGCACGGGAGGCTTTCATCCCTTGGGCTCCTTCCAGCAGCATCTTACTCCCGTGCCCAGCCCAGGGCATCCAGCAGCTCCCCATGGACAGCACAGGGAGACACAGCCCTGGGGGTTGGTGTATCCAAGCAGCTCTCCTGCCCCCCGGGATCTCCGGAGCCTCCCCGGCTATTCCCGGTTTAACTCCATCCCCGCTCCCGGCTCGCTGCCAGTGATGGATGCATTGCTGGGTAGGGACAATCAATTGGGAAAGCAGCCCTGTCTGGATTTTATTCAGGGCTGAAATGGGCTCCCCAGGCTCCAAACACATCGATTCTCTCCGTGGTGGTTATTTTTACCATTATTTACGTGCCAGCAGCATCCAGGGGCCCAGCTCAGCTCTATTGTGTTGGATACTGCTTGGAATGAGATCCGGCACCTCCTCCCCACAAAGGGGGTTATAAATAAATGGGAGAGGGGGGGAAACAACGTTCTCACATCTCTCACATGCTTAAAGAGGACAAGTGACACGCCAAGGGCACTGCTGTGGGTGCAGGAATCGGGGCTGAGCTGCTGCTGCTCCTCCAACATCACCCCAATAATCATTATTTTGGGGAAAACCGGCCCAAAAACAGGACGGAGCAGTTGGTCTGAGGGAAAGGTTGATGTGGTGACTGAACAGCCTCCGAAAAACAAGCCTTGGGGAGCAACAGGATGGGGCTTGGAGCAACCTGGCCCTGTGGAAGGGCTGATCTTTAAGGACCCTTCCAACCCAAACAATTCCATGGCTTTATGAACAGCTCCCAACATTGAACTGGCTGAAGAAACTGGTGGGTTTTTTAAGGCTGATGTATTAATTGTTTTGCCCTTTCCCAGCGTCCCGTTGTTGAGGAGCTTTTCATTCCGTGCAGCTTTTGTGGGAGCCTCTGCAAAGCTGCTCCTTATCGGTCTCCTTTTCCTCCTGTCTCTAAATATTTATCCTAAATTTCATTCTGCTGGTAAATAAACGCTTCCACCTCTTCTATTCCCTAACGTTGTCTTTTAAATTAATCTCTCCAAAAGTAATTGGGGAGGAGAGGAAGGAGTTGAAGCGGATAAGGAGGTAGATGAAGACGTGGCAAAACAAAGCGTTTTATTCAAATCCTTTCTTTTAGTGAAGTTTCGAACTAAAAATAGCCGGGATTTCGACATTCACATTTCTTAATTGCTTATTTTCCATATCCCCCGTAGGTAGGATAAGACATCACAGCCTTAAATTGTGGCACGAGAAGTTTGGGGATGGGTATTAAGATAAATGCTCTGATCACAGCGAGGGATGGGAGGGAGGAAGGACAAACCGGGCTAAAACATCCTTTTTGAGGTCTCTCTGAGCCTTATTTTCTTCCTCTGAATCCTTGTTTAAATCTGCGTGCCCATCTCTGACACCCAGCACTCGGGACCCTTCCTGAGCCTTCCTGATCCCAATCTGGCACAGATATTCCAGAATATTCACCTTTCCAAAGCGAGGATCGCCAGAGATATTCATGGTGCGTGACATTAAGCAGGTGCAAAACCTGACTGGGTCAGTTTAATGGGTTTTACTGGAAGCCAGGACAGAGGCCGTGGGAATTCCTGCCCAGTTCCTCAAGGACCCAGGGACAGCAATCCCTTGTTCTTTTTTCCCTGGCTAAGGATGTAATTCCCCGTGGCAGAATGGCTTCGGTAAATGTAATGACAGTGTAGGTGTTGCATGGTCGGCTCCTGCACAGCCCACCCAGCTTCCCCTCTCTTTAACTCCCCTGGAAATAAATGCTGCTTTGGCAGAGGAGGAAAAAAAATGCAACGAAAAAAAAATTGAAAAAAAAAAAGAGAGAGCGGGAGGGGGGGGGAGGTGAGGGAGAAATCCAGCAAAGGAATTGAAAATAAATTGCCTGCTTCATTCAAATAACTGAGCTGATTTAAATCAGGGGATGAACTCTCCGGAATTTCTGCGTTGTAATGAGGACAATGCAGATTTATTGTTCGGGCTCTTTTCGAGCAGCCCGATCCAAAGGGCTCCATAGAATTAACTCTGATCCCACCATCACCTACACCACCGAGGGGCTGGATGGTGGCACCGCGGACCTCATCGAGGTTAATGAGGTGTTTAAGTGTAGCCAGGGAATTCAGCACCGGGAGCGGGACAAAGTGCCATCAGGGGAGTCCTAAAGGGCCACCAAGGGTGTCCCAAAGGGCCACCGGGGGTCCTTTGTGCTGCCCCAGCGTGGCTTCTCACCCACAGCATGGGGCTGGCATGGTGGGCTCAGCACCCCACGTAGGGCCACTTGTTGGTTTTTAATTCCCTGCATTTTGCTTATTCCCACTGCTCATCTCAGGCAGGGAATGCCCCTGGATCCCTGGGAGTGTCCAAGGCCAGGTCGGACACGACTTGGAGCAACCTGGGCTAGTGGAAGGTGACCCTGCCCATGGCATAGGGGGGATGAGCTTTAAGGCTCCTCCCCACCCATGGAATCCCATTCCGGGTTTCTGGGATCCGTTCTGGAATTCTATGGTCTCATTTCAAGGAGTTTTGTGTTCCCGCTGTTTATTTACTCTCCGTGCTGGACTCCACTCAATATTTGCCTTCTCGCCCCCAGTGTTTGTTTTTGTTTCCCTGTGTATTTTCTTTCCCTGTTTGACAAATATTTGTCACCCTGTGCCCAGAACTCACAAGCGCTCTCCCTTGCTGCTTCCCTTGGCACTGCCCAGCTCCAGGAGCAGAGGGAAAACTCCCTGGTTTTCCAAGGGCAGGATGCTCAGAGCGCCAGCAGACATGGGAATCTCAGAGCAGGAGACACGGAGAGCAAAGCCGTGGGCTCAGGGTTTTGTTGCTGAGCCACAAACCCTCCCAGAAAAGCTCACTGTCTTCTTTTCTTTTCCCCTCTGAGTGTGGAAAGTTTGGGGTTTTTTCCCAAGTCTTCCAGGGCAGATTATTTCCCTCAGCGATGAGCCAGCTTTTATCCAGGGACCTTGAGCTTTCCTATAAATGGAATTTTCCTGCTGTTCTGTGCTTTGGGCGTTATTTTGGCCACTTTAAGAGAGGAACAGTGAAGCAAACAGACAATGTCTGTCACAGAGGGACCAAGGTGGTGTGATCTGGCAGGGCGAGGCGTGTCCTGCCTGCTCTGCCCATCCCTAGAGAAGGGCTGTGGGATGTTCCCGTGCCCCACAGTGGATTAATCCACTTGTATCCCCAAATGTCTCCTTCCCCCATCCTCCTGCTCAGTGTGAAGGTAAGAGATAACCCAGGGGCTGGCCTGCACGCTGCCATGAGTGCCGAGATTGCTGGAAAACGGGAATAAAGGCGAGGAAGAAAATAAAAAAATAAAAAAAAAGGGGGGGGGGAAGATGCACTGAGCGAGGCAGAGGCTGGAACTAGAATGGACCATTTTTCTCCCGAAAAAACAACCCCCCAGCCTATTGTTTCATATGAGGTTTCCTCTCGAACAAGCAATTGTGAAGCCAACCTGGCCCCGAAATGAGCTGTCACTCCTCGGGCTGAACAAACACTATTGATTGCAGCGCGGGGAGGGGGCCGGCGGCTGCTGCTCGCCCGGAGGGCTCATTCCACAGGGATCCGGCTCCCGCTGGAATTGGCACCCGGCTGATGCACAGCGGGCTGGCACAGCTTCCCTGGGTGGCACCTCCGAGGTGTGCCAGCAGGTAGCAGCCAAAATCGGGGAAGGAGGACGTGGGTTTGCGTTGTAGAGTTTGATTTTTTTTTCTCCTGGCATGTGGATTTTTCTCTTTGTGGGTTTTTTTTTGGGTGTGTGCTTCTTCTCTCGGGAGGCTCCAAAATCATCCCTTGCTGCCTCTGCGACCTCCTTCCCCTGAGCATCCTGGACTTCAGTGTCGCCCTCTCCACCTTCCACCAGCTTCGTGCTTTGCTCTAACCCAGGCTCCTGCTCGGTTCTACTCTTTATCTGAGCTGGCAGCTCTCTGTTTTCCAAAGATTTCCCCCTGCCTCATCCTGTCCTTTGCTGTACCACACCGGCTCCATCCCTCCTTCCCCCCGTGCTGCCATAGCAACTGCTGGAGATGCTCAGCAAGGCCGGCCTGGCCAGGGCCACCTGCCCAGGAGTGACACCTTCTCCAGGTGCTTTTCCACTGAGCAGGTAACGCTGAGTGTTCCAAAGAGCTCTGGAGCAATATCACCATCCTGAGGGTTTCCTGGATAACAAACCCCATCCATAGCCTCGGGGTTCCTGCAGCTCGCTTGGCTAAGGCATGTGATAGCCCCGCAGTGAGTGGACCCAAATGAATTGGCTGTGATCATCCATCACGTTTATATTCCCCACTTCGTCCCAAAGGATCCCGACGTGCTTCCCAGCCGATGGGATCCATCATCCGGCGTTGAAGTGTGGCTGGATCCTGCTGGGATGAAGCAGGGCAGCCGCTGAACGAGGCTTTGTGGGGGGAGCTCATCCCATCGCCCCTGGAAAACCAAGGGGAGCTGCGGGGAGATGAATCCAACCTCCAGAGGAAGTCGGGATCCCATCCCGCTGCTGGATCCCATCCTGAATCCCTCACTGCTCCTTCAGCCCCTGGCTCTGCTCAGGTACCCTCAGACCATGATAAACCCTCTCTAATTCCCCTGTGCCAGTTGTTCTCTTGTTCTGGGAGGACTGGTGTCCCCAAAGCGAGTCTGGCCGTGTCACTGCTCCACTGTTGCCATCTCCCTCTTTCTCCTCCTCTCCCACATCCCTGGGCTCTTTGCAGCCAGTCCCCAGCCCTGTCCTTGCTCAGGGGTGGCTCGGGCTGCGTCCGTGTCACTTGTCACCCCCGCTGCGGGTCACTGGCTTGGGGAAGAGCACTGGATCGAGGAGGGGACAGGGGTAATCGCCTCTGGCAGCTGGGGCCGTGTCGCAGTTAACGCGATCAGAGGAGTTAAGTGACAACACCCCGGTAATATCCCCGTTAACACCCCCGCGTCCCCAGCGAGCCTGCAGCCCTGCCAGCCCGCTAACGAGCCGCTCTTCTTGCATTATCCACCTTAATTGTCCGCGTATTACCGGGAATAACCCGTCAGTGACAGCCCTCGGGGCCGGGATCCGTGCGGTCCTCGCGGCATCCCGGCTCGGGGGGGACAGCGGGGACACCGCCCGGGAGTCCCGAGGGTAAAACTCACCTGCTGAGGCTCCTCCCAACAAGGATTCCTCTTTTTCATGCTACAAATGGGATCATCCTTTGAAACATTTTGGGATCTCCTGACGAAAGCAGCCGCCTGTAAGGGGGGGATGTTATTGATGCTGTTATTGCAGAGCCCGCAGCTGCTCTTCAGGGAGTTGCCCAGCCAGTGTTTCTGGGGGTGCAATTCTTCCTGGGCAGAGTTAACCACCAAAAGGGGTTATTTCACCAAGTAAAAGTCAAGCTGGGAAGGTCTGTCCCTGCCACGTGAATAGTAATCAGGTTGTGTTTTATATTAGGAGATCTCTTTCCAGCAAACCCCGTTATCCCAATTCTGCAGCTGCAAAGGGGGAATTGGTGACACTTCCCAGGTGTCCAGGACAAACGGGGAGGAATGACATTTCTGCTCGTAGAGCTTCTTGTGCTGCAGGCCTGAGCAACACAAAAAGGTAATTTTTTCCCAATTTAGACCAAGTTTTGAGCACAGGCAGAGCTTCGGCCCCTTTATGGCTTTACCATAAACCAGGAGATGCGTGTTGGCTTGGGCTGGATTTTCTATGAGGTGTTAAAATCGCAGGAGGGGGAGAGGGATGGATGGACCGGAGCCAGCACAGAGAGCACAGTCACATCCAGCACCTCCCGAGCATCTTCAGGGAGCACCTAAAGGGACAGTGTTGGCACTTGGGTGGCTGCCAGGCCAAGGATGGGACAGAAACGAGCTAGAAAGGGGATTCCTGTGTTTTAAGAATCCTTTTGAGCAGAGGCACCAGCCCCCACACTGTCCCCATCCCGCTGTCACCCGGTGCTTGGGGACATGAAGATGTTCCATTGCCAACTCCAGGCTGTCACTGCAGGATCCCAGGCAAGGGGCACAGGCTGCCATCCATTAGCAATCCCCCAGCACTGCCATTTAGCCCTGTCATTTAGGGCTCGTCTGCTATTATTTAGTCTATTTCCACGATCTTATTACATTTTTTATTCATAGGAGGGTTAGATTTATATATGGGGATCAATAAAAGCCTCTATCACGGCTACATTATTAATAAGGAATACATTATCTGCAGCCAGCCAGCCCACTCGATTGGATTTACTCACTGGAGAAGCTTTTTGGGGGCAATTCCGAAAATTTACTACCTGTTCGATCCCTCTTCCTCTCCCTGGGCACTCATCCCTCCCTCCTCCTTGCACGGGGATAATGGCAACTTTATTTAGCAGCATCTGTCCTTTGTCCCTGCAGATGACACTGTGCCTTTATCCTCCAACAGCCCCTAAATCTGCAGGGCAGGAGCTCGGGAAGAACATCCCCAGCTCCTTGGTGTTGTAGGGACCATCTATTTTGTATCAGGACATTTTATTCCTTTCCTGCTTTATCTTTGGCTGCGTGGGGAATAAGTCTGTGGCCACCTCCAGCACTTGATAGCCATGGGGACATCAACTTTTGGAGGTAGGAAAGTGAGGCAGCAATATAAATCAGGAAAATTCAGGATAAAATCACCAGCTGATGTTGCACTTTGGTAGTGCAACCCCTGTCCAGCACAGGCACAGAAACTCAGGCTCCTGCTCCAAGCTCTCCCCTCCATCCAAGTCACCAAGCAGGGGGTGACCAGCAACTGCTTCAACTATTTTTGCACCATTTTGCACTGGGGAAGGGTTGAGGGGAGAATTCCAGTTCAATTCTTCACCGTATTTAAGGATGGCATTGTCCAGAGGTGCCAGGGGAGGGTGAGCATCCACCACAGGCACCCACAGGATGCCCAAAAAGCTGGGAATGGGCTCAGGGCTCTGCAGTGCTGGGAGGGGATGGATTTGTCCCAGGTGACACAGGGAAGGGACATAAAATCTCCACGAGTGGCTGCTGAGCCCCAGCCCTGAGGTAGGGACAGCCTGGGGGGGCAAGGGGTGACCCTTTCCAGCTTCCCAGACTTCACCTGCTCACAAATCTAATTCTAATCATCAGTAATTAACCCTAATCATCATAATTAACAGAGAAGGAGAAAATATTAGGGGGGATAATAAAACCCTTTGTCTGGGGAAGCCCTGGGATAAGTCAACCCATTGGCACCGTGCTTGTACCACATCAGGGTTTTATGGGAACATGAACTGAAAAGCTCATCAGAATCGAGTCCAGCCACAGTTCAGGCTCTGACCTCCTCCAGCTAATTACTAGCACGGTAATTAATCATGCAGAAGCATTAACGAGGTGGTTCCTCCCTCTGCTCGTGCTGCAGGGGCTGGGGTGGGCTCTGTGAGGGGCTGGGGTGGGAACAAGCAGTGCTGTGGGTTCACCCCGGCGTGGAAAATCAATCAGTGAGCAGAGTCCTTGCATACTGAAAATGGCTTTTCTTCCCCTGGTGCTCTTAGAATTCAGGACCTCTCGTGTGCAGAAGAAGCAAGGAGTATTTGGTTTTAAAGATCTTTAATTATCATCCCTTCTGGAGAGCTTTGGGGACCGGCATCAGGCAGGAGTCGGGGGGGAAATATCTGAAATAACATCCCAATTACAAGAGGTATAGGGAGAATATCTAAAATAATAGCACAATTACAGTAATCAGCTGTCAAAAATAAATACCATTTATCAGTAAACACAAATATATTATTTATTGGCTGTTGCATGTGCTCGTCTCTTGATGGAGAGCACGGGATGCTCCGGAGCAGCAGCAGCTCCGTGGGGAGCGGCGGCTGCAGATCCAGCTGTGGCGGAGCAGCCGGTGACAGCAGCACATCTGGGAGCTGCCAGTTCAGATGCCAGCGAGTGTTTACAGACCTCTGAAAGAAGCAGAGCTGCCAAATCCCTCCCCAGCTTCACTCTCCACAGGGAGCAGAGGGACGCAGCTCCTTTCCACTGCCCCCCCCCTCCTGCCTATGATTTGCTCCCCAGACACCCCAAACACCTTTAAAAAGCACCTTTAAAACACCTTTTAAGACACCTCTTAAACCCCAAGTCCCTGGTGCTTTTCCTGGCTGCCCGGTGCAAGGCTCAGCCCTCACCCTACTCGTCTCAGGCTTTAAAAAGAATTAAAAATAACAATCTGCTCTGTATTTTCCCCAGCTCTTCCAAAATTCATGTCTTTCCACCACGTTCCCGGGGAAAAAAAAAAAAAACAGGCAACTCAGCCAGTCGGCAGTAATAGTCTTGTGAAGTTCCAAATCATCTCTTCTGCTCGAACTAAACTGTGTCCCTGATCAGAATGAAATCAGGAATTTAGCAGCATTAAGTCCTTTTAACTACGCTATTTATTCCGCTGTGGATTGCGGGTTGTTACGGGATTTCTCAGCCATTCTGTGATTTTGGAGGGTTGGGGTTTTTTGGGGGTGTTTTTTTGGGGGGGTTTTGTTCCCTCAGGAGCTTGGAGCACTTCAAATTGTGTTGTATAATAGTCTCATCATGTAAATTAAATGTGTCTCTGCTGGATGATGCTCGATGTTAATTCAAGTGCCAAAGCAGATGCGTCAGCAAACAAGGTGTAGCTGGGCATAAATACACAGAGATATGGAGAATATAAATACATATATCATAGAATCATGGAATGGTTTGGGTTTGGTGAAATCCTGCTCAGATCCAAGGGGGGGTTTTGGTGTCTTTTTGTGTGGCTTTGTTCACAAAATCATTGAACAGTCTGAGTTGGAAGAGACCTTAAGGGTCATCTTGTTCCACGCCCTGCCATGGGCAGGGACACCTTCCACTAGCCCAGGTTGCTCCAAGCCCTGTCCAACCTGGCCTTGGACACTTCCAGGGAGTCCACAAACTCAATGCATACATATGGAAAAGCAATGGAATGTGCATGTATGTGTGTGTTTATATACACATCATATAGAAATACACCCCCCGTTGCTTCTCCATTGCCCTTGTCCAGGGCACCCTTGCCTGAACCGGTGCCAAGAGGGTACAAAATGCAACTAGAGGTGGAAAACCATCACCCAAAGAGGTGAAGACAATTCTCAAAACTTCAGTGGGTGTTTTGGGGCAGAATAAGGGACCAAACTCAAGATTTCCAGGCGGATTTCCAGGCTTGGAGCTCCCACAGGGTGGGCACAGGGGCAGAGCATCCAGGTTATCCAACAGGTTGGAGAGACATTGGTATGCAAGGTACAGCCAAGGCAGCCTTTCTATCAGAGCCTCACAAAGGCAATTCTGAGCAATTGATATAAAAAGGTGTCAGTTCTGGTTTAAGTACTGTATTACCAGCAAAGATTTATCTGCTTCAAAGATTCCCTCGTGCCACCAAGGGAATAAACAGCTCCTCTCCTTATCTCCTTCCTGGAGCGCAATATTTTCTCTGCTCGACTTTGGCTCCTAAAAGACTTTTCCTTCCACTTTCTTATTCGCATATTGTAATTTAGAACAACCCCTCCGCCCCTAAAATCCCCTGGAAATCTCCCAGGGAAAATGACTTGTTGGCGTCACTGGGGGGGGAAAAGGAGTGGTTTGTGCTGGGAGGTGTGAGAAGGGGATGGAGGGATGGGAAGGGGCTCCTTCCCAAGGGTGGAGAGAACAGCTCCAGGGAACAGCTCCAGCTGCAAAGAGCTCCAGTAGCAAAGAGGAGCAGACCATTCCCACTGGTTTTTAGGTGTTTCTGTGCAGAAATCCCGGAGGAAAACTGCAAACCCCATCTCTGCCCACCCCTGGGTCACTCTGGGGGCAAGGCAGTGGGTGGGAGTGAGGAGCGGGGGATGCATGGAAAGGCTTATCCCCCACCTTTGTTTCCTAAAAAACCCCCAGGATTTGGGAACTGAGTGGCCCAGGAGCCAGTGTGGATCCCCTGGGAGATGGAGAGGCTGCCTGATTGCTGCTGGGTCCAGAGATCAACAGACAAAACAGTTTCCACCTGCAGTTTGCTGAGCTGCTGAGTTGGTGCTGCACTGAATCTGCATGGGAATGAACCAGGCCTGATCCCAGAGCTTTGCTGAGCTCCTGGAGGGGGAAAAAGGAGAGGAGGCAGGATGGATCCAGGCTGGGATTCACCCTGTGCCTGGGAGGGATGTGGAGCTGTGTCCCGGTGGAAGGGGCCCCTTGGTGGGAAGGGTCCCCCAACCCCAAGCAATGCTGCTGCTCTTGCCGTGCTTTCCCAAGTAATTCCAGCCAGCCATTTCTAAAATGACGTCTTTAAACATATTTATACAGGCCACATATATTTTACATGCCTGCAAGTGTGCGTTTTATGAAGCATATAAAGAAAGCAGATGGAAATTATCTGTTCCTCCTGCACAGCTTGTCTCTTTGGTGGGGGGGGGGGCAGGAGATAACAAGGACCTATTTCATTTTGCTTGTACCTGCACGATGCCAAGCGATAAATCGAGGAGGGAACTTTTGAAGAGTGTTTCCCCTTTTTTCTTCCCCCTCCTTTTTATGCATTCCAAGCTTGGAAAGACCCGGCAAATGGAAAACACTATTTGCAGGCTCTCAAAGCCTGGGAGTCTCTCGCTCCCCTCTCTTGTTTGCTCACTGAAATGAACGGGTTCTCCCAGCACCACGGATCGTGGGAGCCGAGGAGAGCGCCGTGTTTGCAGAGAATCAAGGCTCTGCCCCTCTGCAAACTTTGCAAAACGGTTCTTCGGGTGGAGGGTTTTTTTTTTGGTTTTTTTTGGAGCAGTTAGATCAAGCTCCAGCCGCTGCGATCGGCGGCTCCCCATCAAATATTCAGCGTGGATGGTTCATTATCAGCCTAATTCACCCTCCGCGGCCACGGCCGGGTGCTCGGAGAAATTAAACTGTGCCCGCACCTCTAAGGCGGGGGGGAGAGAGGCTGCGGCGGTCGAAGCTGCGCCTTTCCCAGGCCAAAAATTAATCCTGTGACTGGAGCCAGCAAGCCGTGCAATTGCAGCCCCGGAATTAACAGGAGTTAATTACTCACTCGCCTTGGCTGCGGAGGGAGCGCTGCGGAGCGCCGGCTCCGGTTCTGCATCGCAGCGCTGGGACCAGCCGGGGATAATTCAGCTCTCTGGTGATGCCAAACCTGATGTTTGGAATGCTAGAATGGGATCGTTAAGGTTGGGAAAGATCGTCGAGTCCAGCCTTTGAGCGGGTACCACCGTGCCCGCTAATTCCCATCGGGAAGGGCCCATCGCGTTTCCTTGTGTTTTGAACACCTGAAAAACGCATTAAAACCACTCAAAAACCACCTCGGAAAAGCGACGAGCGTGGCCGTGCTGGTGAAAATTGGCCTTGCCGGTCCCTGTGTGTCCCTTCCAACTCAGAATATCCTGTGAACTCCGTAATGACACGGGCCGGGAGGGAAGAGGAGCTCCGGCTGCTCAGCCACCTGGAACACGCGGAATTGCTGTGAATCCTGCTTTATGCGCCCACAAACCCCCTGTCTGCGCTCCGGGAGGCTTTACAGGAGCATAAAGCTGTGCCACTGGGAGCCGAAAAGCATCAGCCCCGGCGGCTGGGCCGGGCCCGGCTTTACAAAGGCCGGCAATTAAAGCCCTCGTCGGCACAGGGGCGCTCTGGAAGGCTGACACAAGCTCGGCTAATGGGGCTGCCTGCAGCACTTTATGAGCACTTGAAGAGGCACAGGCGGAGGCAGGAGCGTCCTCCCTCTGTTATTCCCGTCTTCCGAGGCGGGGAAGCGGCCGATCCTTCTCCGGGGTTCCTCGGAGGGCACTTCGGCCGTGATTTAGTACACAAGCAGCTTGAGGAGCATCATCCCTCAACGCACCGTCGATTTGCTGAGGCTGGGATAGTCCAGGCTCTCCAGGAGGGCAGGGAATGACTTCCCAGCACAGCAGCTCCGGAGATGCTCAAGAAGCATTAACTCACAGCGACAGCACCGTGTGAATGCCCTGAGTGGGCATTTCCCTACGACTCCACAGTGCCTGTGGGGGGGCAATCAAAAAAAAAGGCAAAAAAAGCACCTCTGCCTGTTCCTTTACAGCTTTTTCCCAGGTGGAAGAAGAGGAATTACCTTCACAGGTAGCTCCGCAGCAGCACACGGGAAGAGCCAGTGACTCAGGGACAAGCTGTTCAACAGCAAAGCTGGTTCCCCATGGAAGCGCCGCTCTTACAGGAGGAGCTCTGTCTTCATAGAACACCCAAATCCACGTGATTTGGGCCCTTTGGGCACAATTTGGGTGAAAGAGGACACTGACTGAGCTGTGGGGGAGGGCAACACCCAGGCGTTGGCATCAACACGCCTTTTGCCCTCAGAAACCAGGCTATGAGGGACTGCGGGTTTGGATTTCGTGGCCAAAGGGTTGAAGGACGCAGACGATGGGCCCTGAAAGTCTCAGAGGGCTGCACAGGCGGCATCCATGAGACTGTCCACGCTGTGGTTATCTCAGACCAGCTGAGCTGGAGGTGGCACAAGGTTTTCCAGGGATGTCAGCTGCAGAGTCACAGGGAAAGGACCAAATTCCACGGCCCGTGGCAGACGGAGCTGCTGTGGCTCACCAGCAGCTCTGACCCATCTCAGAGAGCTCGTTTTTCCCTTGTCACGCACACGCTGCCGGTCACTGCTTGCTCCATGGCTGGTGCATCCTTGTCCAGGCTCCCTTAGCACAGGGCTTGGCTCCTCTCCATGTGATTACAGATGCAGACACCAGAGCTGCAGCCAGACCAGGCTCCTGCATTTGGATCAGCCCCGGGGCTGGAGATGACACCTGAGATACACCGGGCTGGGATAGTGAGGATGACGGGACAGGCACCTAATTAAGCACTTCACGCATGGGTGGTTGTAATGAAAACCTTATTGCCAAGAGGATTTTCTCCGTCATGCTCAGGATTCACCAGTCATGGGGAAAATGTTTAAAAAAAAGGAAAAATGTTTAAAAAACCCCACAGTAAAAAGCCCAAACCTTGGCATTGAAAGGTGGCAGGTCTCTCCCACTCCCCTCCCCACCTTGGTTATTAAATGTGTGGCAGGTGGAGGTTTCTCTCACCTGCTCAAGTATTTGGCCACGGGCTACTGGAGACAGGAAAACTTTGGGATTTATTCATGGCCACCTGTCAGGCAGGGGCTGTCAGTCCCCACGCTGAGCTAGAGCCTCAAGTTTGCTGTGCCATAAATCAGCTCCTCTTGCACATCGTAACTCTTCTTTATGGGCTCTTTCTCCCTCATAAATAAACCTCATTCCGTATGTATACACTGCAAAAGGCACAGCCTGATTTGCAGCTCGTGACTGGCTCTGGTGGCATCTCTGCCAGCTCACAAAGTGCCTGGGGGATGTGGGGAATGTCTCCAGGCTGGCTGTGGGATTCATCCCTGCGTGGGATCTGCAGGGATCAGGACCCTCCAAGAAGACCTGGGTGAAGCACACACTGAGGTAGGTCCTGTTTCCCATCCAGATTCCCATATGGCAGAGCAGGGAGTGGAGCCAGTCCCTTGGGAAGACCTTCAGCCACAAAGTCCTCTTTCCAAGCAGAGAATAAACGTGTTTGCTGAAATGAGGATCAAGTGGAGAGACTGTCTTTGGCAGGAGGGGGGAAAAGGAGATTTGGAAAAAGTGGGAACAAACGGAGAGAAGTCTGAGGATTGTTTTTCCTTCCCCCCGCACAATTTTTGGGGGATAAACCCAAGAGGGATTGAGGTGGACCCTCGGGGGGGATGGGATAGGGAAGATTCCTCCTTGGCACCCCCCAGCCAGGAGCAGGGAGGGAACAGGGATAAACACTCAGCCTCACACAAAGACCTCAGTTCAGCCAAAACAGCCGAGCAATTTATGGCCCCGCTGTCCAAATGAAGAATGGACCCCTCTGGTTTTGTCCCCTGGCTGGTATTTTAAGGGCAGGTTATCAGGAAGTAGGAAAAAGGTGGAATCTGCCTTTGAGACTGCAGAAGGAACTTTGGAATTTGGGTTCCTCAGTGGCTTGAGGGCACCAGCCAGTGATCCCGGGGATCTCCCAGGGCTTGGACACAGGCACTTCTCCCACCCCATCACAGCTCTTCTCCCTACAGCGATCACAGGGATCTCAGAGCAATGCCAGAAACACCGAGACCAGACTCGACCCAAGTGCACGTGGATGCAATTCCTGCTGAAGTCCATAAAAGCAGGTCTAATCCACCTTTATCCCGATTTTGTGCTGCCCCAGCAGCAAACCCACGGGCTGGCATGGAGCTGCCTTGCTGCTGCTGCCCAGATTATCATTTTGAATGGTTTAAGTTGGCACCTTCCTACGCAGAGAGAAAATTAAGCCTGAGCAGAGCAGTTTTTATAACTCCACAAGTTCCAGGCGAGGAGACACGAGGGAGCCTTGGCAATGAAGGGGGTGCTGGGATGCTGAGCACCTTGCAGACCCCAAATCCTTTATGTTTTGAGTGCAGAACGTGGGAATTTCATCATTTCTCCTGGCGGGGAAGGCAGGCAATTGTCAGGCTGGTTGCTGGCACGGGCAGCTCCCATCTTCTGGCTGCCACCTCCAGTCAAGCTGCTGTTCACACTTCATCTGCCTCTTGACTGTTAACAAAGCCGTCGGCTGCTGGAATTACTTGGGAATCAGAACGCAGCCTAATCAATACTGCCTTCACCCACGCAGGGAGCTGCGGGAGTGGGAGGGGGTAGGGAACAGCATCTGCATCCAAAGCATCCAAGGCATCCAGAGCATCCCAGCGTGGAGCCGCTCAGCCGTGCACGAGGTGCTGGGTTGGGTGTGCTCCCCTGCCTGAGCTCCCCTGACAGCCAGGCTGAGCCCGGGATGGAGCCAAGGTCTTTCCTTCCATCCCTCACCCATTTCGGAGCACTCAGGAAAGAGGGAATCCAGCGATAATGAAGAGACCATGATGAGCTTTGTCACGGCTGAACACTCAGCCTCCTCCTCACCCTGAAGGACCCTGGAGCATCCCCTTATTTATCCAGTCTCCTCCCCACCCTGAAGGACCCTGGAGTGTCCCCTCCTTGTTTACCCCTCAGAATTAATATCCCAGTCCAGCTCCTCTCCAGATGATGTGATGTCACACAGGTTTATGGAGATGCTCTTGATTTGGACCGCTGATCACAGTGACAGCAGTGCAGTGCCAGGGAACTTCCCAGGGCTGCTCCTGATTTACATCTGTGATTCCACTTAATCAGAAGTGCTGCCAAAGCAATCCCAGCCAAAGGCTCCTTGGACTGATGTGGCAACAATTTGCCCTATAAATTATCCATGGAGCACAAGAATCCCAAGCATGCCTGTCCTAGATTAAGCCATGTCCTTGTCAGTCTTGAACTAGAGAGGAAATAAATCCCTCTCTCCCTTTTTTTCCCCATCTGGCCTGCTTGGAAAGCCAAGGCCTGGCAGGGGACAAGCCCTGGCTCCCTGTGCAAGTGCCTTGTCTCCGTCGTGGGCAGGAGAATATTGCTGTGATCCACTTTATTCCAGCAGGAGGGAAACTGAGGCAAGGGAGGCTCCAGGGTTCCTTTCAGGCTTGTTGCAGAGCCAGGGGAAATAAATTAGGGAATCAGGGAATGGTTTGGGCTGGAAGACACCCTAAGATTCATCTTATTCCACTCTCTGCCATGGGCAGGGACACCTTTCACTATCTCAGGTTGCTCCAACCTGGCCTTGGACACTTCCAGGGATCCAGGGGCAGCCACAGCTTCTCTGGGCACCCTGTGCCAGGGCCTGCCCACCCTCACAGGGAGCAATTTCTTCCCAACATCCCATCCAATCCTGCCCCTCTGGCAGTGGGAAGCCATTCCCTGTGCCCTATCCCTCCATCTCTTGTCCAAAGTCCCTCTCCAGCTCTCTTGGAGCCCCTTAAGCCACTGGAAGTTCCTCCAAGACCCCTGAGCTCCCCTCTCTCATCTGCTCCTGTGTAATTAGAGAATCAGTTCTGGGGGCTGGGTTTTAGGGGTTCATTCAGGCAGCAAGGGCCACGTGGCTGTGCTGCCATCACTCCTCTTGTTTGCAAGGAATTTAAAAACCTTTAAAAAGGGAAAAATGGAGCCTTCTCCCAGGAGAGCCAGATGGCTGCAGAGGCAGCGGGAATGCCATCGAAGCGGAGGGGTTTGTTGTTCGGTGGGGGATGTCTGTGTGTGCAGCCAGGAACATCTGCAGCGATTCAGTAGCGTTCGACTCTCCCACCCTCCTCTTCCTCCCAGCTGGGAGCACAGGGGGCTGACACAGCCCTGCTTCCCAAGGGATTCATTTTAATCCCCCTGGAAAAGGGGTGGGAGTGGCGGTGGGTCAGATTTTCCCCCTGCAGCCCCTCCCAGCCCAATTCCCACCATCCCACATTCCAGCCCTGCTCCCAGGTGCCAAACCAAGGGCCAGGGTGGCTGCTCCTCCCTCTGGATTCAGCCACAGGCAGTGCCACCCTCGGGGGTGCCCAGGGCAGGTTTGGGGGCTGATGGAGCAGAGATGGTGGACCAGGGAATGAAGGGATGCATCCCCAGAGGTCACCCAGCTCAGAGGGCTGAGGGCATCCAAAGCAGCCTTAGGGAAGATATGGATGCTTTATTTTAATTTCAATTTAATTTTTTTGTTTGATTTATTTTTATTTCTTATTTTCATTGGGGTTTTTTTGTTGGTTGCTTGGTTTTGGGGTGGGTTTTTTTTTGTTTTTTTGTTTGTTTGTTTGTTTGTTTGTTTTAAGATTTGGGTTTAGTTTTTTCTGGAATAGCAGGAGCACTTTCCAAACCCTCAGCATCACAAGTCCCCTCACAGATTAAAAACCCAGCTGAGAGGGCACTGGGCATGTTTGGGCCAGAGATAAATGTGGAGCAGCACACGGGGACAACACTTTGGTTGGGTTAGTTATGGCCCAGGAATAAATGTGTGCTCTGTGTCAGCTCTTTGCAAGGTCCTCCACTGTCCTTCCAGCCCCACGGTCTCGTCTCAGCCTGAACAAATCCATCCACGGCCAGAAATTGATTTTCTAAAAATGTAATATGCACACACAAAAAACCCCTCAACATATATAAAATATGTTGGTTTGCGGGGGAACAATTGAGCTCCTTTCCTGCCCCCAAAAAATCAATTGGAAGAGCGCATGGAAAAATACAATGGCTCAGAACTCTAAATAATTAGGTGATTGTGCTAAGTGAACATCTTCTTTAAAAATGGCTCAGCAGAATGTGGCTGAGGCACAATCTAATCAGAATAAACCAGGAAATGTAGCAGTTTCCAGGTGAGTAAGCTGAAAAGCAGGAACGAAAGGGAGGGGGGAAAAATCAGGGCTGGGAACGACGAGGGAAGGAGAGGAATCAGCTGCAGACAGGAGGAATAGCAGCACATTGCCAGGGCTGTTTCAGGGTGAAAGCACAAAATAAAAGGAGGAGGGGGAAAACATGAAATTAAATCAATTACTGAGTAAACCAAAAAGGACCAGCTCAGGGTTGGGGGTTTTCCAGGGTGTTTGGGCAGGGAAGAGCAGCTGGAGCAGAGGCAGGGATGGGGAGGGATGGAGGACACGGGGACGGGGCTCACCCTTCCATCACCCCATTGCCACCCGCAGGGATGCAGCTCATCCCGGAGCACGCTGCCCCTTCGGGTCATCAAGCAGAGAGAACGGGTGGGAGTCTGTTACCCTGGGACTCTTGGTTAATCCCATTTCCGTGCAAATGTCGCTGGCCTGAAGAAGGAGGAAGTTCAGCGCGGGTTCCCGGGCGCGATCGCCAAGGAATAGATTCGGTTCGGGAGTCAAACTCGCTTTTTCTGTAATTTTGAACTCCCTGGTGCGCCAGCTGCTCCTTTAAACGCCTCCCATCAGCTCAGAACCGACGAGGGGACGCCCTTGGCAGCTCATCTGTATTTTCTGGTGGATCATTCCTCCCTGGGAGGGTGCTTGGCCCTCATCCCTTTCTTTTGCCTGTTGTCCCTTGGAGATGGCACTTGGAGCATCACAAGGAGGAGCATTGGGAGCGTGGCCGGTCCTGAGACACCGGGATCGGCCGGCACCTCCTGGCACATCCCACAAAATCATCCTGTGATGGCAACCCCTGCATCCCATCCCCATGGCTGGGATGAGGCACCAGGCTGGAATTTAGGTCAGGAGAGGACCAGCGAAGGGTGGGGATGGAGAAGGAGCCAGTTCCATGGGGATACAGCAGCACGGGGCAGGGGGACCTCACTGTCCCATCCTGGGGTTCACCTGGAGGCAGCTCCGTCCTCTTCCTCCCCATCCCTTCTCTTCAGGATTTACCTTTGCTTTCCCCTAAAACACAAATTATTCCAGCTGGGAGGAGCCCTCCCTGCCCTGTTTGGGTGTCTGTGGTGCAGTGCAGCTGTTCCCAAACCCTGGCACAGCTGGGCCACATCCTCCTCCAGGAGCCCTTTGAAGGCGAGCAGGGAATGACAGGAATGGCAACCAGGAAGAGCAGGGGGTGACTTTGATCCAGGGGGGTTGCAGAGCACAGACCTTCAGCCTCACTCCCCGAGGGAGAGGATTTCCAAAATCAGGTGTAAAAGCAGCGTGGGAGCCCTGATTCCCTGGGGTGAGCTGGGGGTGGGCACAAGATGCTGCGGGAATGCTCTTATCCTAAAGACAGGCAGCTCCCGGATGGAAGGATGCAGCAGATTCGCAGTGGTGCCACCCAAAATCCACGGAACCCTCCCCTCCCTGCCTGCCTGGAAAGAGCAGTGGGACCCCCCTGGGTTTGAGTCCTGGGATTTTTTTTGGTGGGAAGCAACCCAGAACCCCACAGTGGGTTTGTGAAGGTCACTCGTCCCATTTTCCCTGTGAAGTCTCCACCTCATTTCCCGTGCCAGGAATTGAGCTTTGACCATTATTTTTCTCCTGCCTTTCCCCCCCATCTCTCTCCAGGAGAGGATTGTGGGTCACCCCCATTCATTTTAGACCTGGGGGGAACTCTGCTCTCTCCCAAATCCCCTCTCCTTCCACGTTGTGCCCTTCTGGTGAGGAAGGAGAAACTGGGAGTGGGATGGGATGAGTGAGGGGTGTGGTCCATGGGATGCCCAGCAATACTGCTGATCCCATCCCGTCTGGATGAGCATGGAAAAGGCTCCTCTGGCCTCCTCCACACCACTCCCATCCAAATGTGTCTATTCAGCTGGTTTTGGGGATTCCCAAGGGATCAGGGCTGTGTGAGTATCTCTGCCCAGCACCTTTCCCTGCATCCCTGCATCCCTGGATCCCAGCACAGCCTAAATCCTCACAAACCCTGAGCTCTGTGCCAGAGCTCCTGCCAAAGGCAGACAAAGGCTGTGGCACCACACTGCAAAATCAGTCTGGGGGCTCCCAGGGATTTGGGGCACTGGGAATTCACAGAGCAGGAATCCCAGGGAGTCCCAGCTGCCCTCCCACCCCACCACAGCCGGGTCACCCCCTTGTCCTGTTGGCATTGACTGAGGGATGAAGGCTGATGGAGGATGCACATCCCAGAAGGACCAGCCCAACTCCAAAATCCCTCCATCATCCCCTGCCTGAACAAGGGGAAAGGCAAGCAAAGGCCTGGGGTTTGGTTTGGGATTTGGTTTTAGCCCTTTTAGGGGAAATATCGAGCAGGATTTTGGCCCCGATTAAACTGTGAAGTGCTTGGTGGGGCTGTGTGTAAAGCCAGTGACAGCAGATTGACTCCACTCCCAAATTTTTACATCCCAATTCCCGCTCTGTGGTGAGCACAGCCACACGGGGGAGGTTTTATAGAGCATAAAGGCACAAGAGCTGTAAAAAAAAGGGAATTGGGCTGGATGGAAGCAAGTCCCCCTCAAGAAGAGACAAAGACAAGGAGGTGTGAGTGCAGGAACTGCTCTCAGGGGAATTCTGCTGCCACCCCACCATTCCCTCCTCCCAGGCATCCTCACACGCTCCCAAACCGCAGCCCTGAAGCCACGTGGGAAGGGGAAGGATCCCAGCGGATTAACCCAGCAATCGATGGCACCACAAGGCTTTTTCATGTGTCTCTTTATTATTTTTTTATTACAAATAGCCGAAAGACTTGATCCCAATTCCCCTTTAAATGGGCAAACCATAATATTGATAGTTTGCAACAGATACAAGATGGATTGAACTCCTCCATCAGGCAGCAGAACCTCTTTTACCAGGGAATATATCGATGCCATAAATTCCCCCAGACAGGATTGCTATGCAATGGCATAATATATCTTCTATTCAATCTTTTATACATTATGTTTTGTCCTGCATTTTGGTGGAAATATTTATGGAGTGGGAGACGTTCCTTGAAGAAGTATCGCTCCTAAGGGTGTCTCCTGCTCATCGTGCTTGGTGGCCGTGGATAATTTGGAGGGATGCTCAGGGATGCTCATCTGTGGGCTGGGGGTAGGTGCTGGTCCAGGCTGTGCTTTTTGAGGCTTCCTTGCGCTTGATTCACGTTCGATATTTGACCACAAGAACTCCTGGAGCTCCTGTTCCCTTCCAAAAAACATCTGTGTGTCATGAGGGACCCCAGGACACCACCCAGCCCCTGCCTGTCCCTGCGCAGTCCCAGCAGGAGACTTTAAAACCCATTTTGCAGCATTTCCCTGTGCCTTTCTTTCTCTGCTGTGAATGGGAAAAGCACCAAGGAAATGCACTTTAAATAGGTAAACAAAAAGAGGAGTTCTCCCGAATCATAATTTCCTTTCATGTGGCTCTGCCTCGAGGCTTCTGGCTGGGAAAATTAAAGAAATACAATTAAAGTGTAGCTGGTTCCCCAGTGTCTCTGTGAAAACTGAGGCAAAATACGACTGGCACAGGGAGAAAGGCACCCAGCCCTCCCGAAATGAGCTTTAAATTAAGCTTCTATTCACATCCCTGTCAGCAACCAGGAACCGGCCCCATCTGCTGCTACTCCACAGTCTTGCATGAAGTGAGCTGGCAAATCTCACCTTCCTTCCTCATGGGCAGGTGCCAGCGGGCTAAAAATACAGCCAGAAATGACCCTTTTCTTGGCAGCCTCCTGGCAACTGCAGCAGGACGAGTGGTGGGGAGGGGAAACGCCCCGTTTTTTAATGGGAAAGGTGGGTTTTTCCCACTGGAGCCACTGGAGTGCCTGGTTGGCTTTTTGTCCTGTGGCATCTCTCCATCGTGGTCGAGTTTGTTCCTTAAATGATTGTCCCGTCACTCCTGGGAAGTCACGGGCTTGGCAGAGGGAATGAAGGGGCTGAGTGGTTGCAGCTCCAGATGAGTCACAGAATTCCAGAATGGTTTGGGTTGGAAGGGACCATAAAATCATCTCAACTCCACCTCCTGCCATGGGCAGGGACACCTTCCACCAGCACAGGTTGCTCCAACCTGGCCTTGGACACTTCCAGGGATGGGGCAGCCACAGCTTCTCTGCCCAACCTGTGCCAGGGCCTGCCCACCCTCCCAATTTCTTATTGCGTGGGCAGGAAGGGAATGAGGAATTATTCTGAAGCTGATGGGATGGAGCTGAGACCATCTGAGCAAGAAAGAGCATCTCCATCCCGTGGGAATTTCTGCTCCAGCACTTCATGCCTGTTTTATCCCATTAAAACATCCCCTTTTCCCAGAGATAAAGCTCTCTGCTGTAGTGACCATCACTGCTGTGATTCTGAACACCCAAAGCAGTGGAGGGATTTTACCTCCTGATTTCAGGTCCCAGCTCAACCAGGTCACTTTGCTTTCATGAACTGGGGCAAAACCAGATAAACTGGAGAGTAACCAGCCCTGGGTGTGCTGGGAAAGGGAACGTGGGAATTCAGAGGCAGCAAATCAGAGGGTTTTATCTCATTAAAACAAGCCCACTGGGTGGTGTCTGTGTCGAGGAGGGGTTTTATTGCCCTGGCTAAACCCCAGGCTGTTCCCTGCCACAGCTAAGTGGAGCTTTGGGAAGGAGGAGATCCAGGCTGGGATTGGATTAATGCACCGTGTGTGAGCCCAAATCCATGCAAGGCTGCACCACGAGAAGGACTCAGCACCGTCCTGAGGGATTCAGGGGTGGAACATCCCAGCATCCCAACCATCAGCAGCAGGGCAAGAGACCCAAAGGGGTTTTGGGGGTCCCCTAGTCATTTTGGCCCCTTTTTATGAAGCTGCTTTCATGGCTCTGGCTGTAATAGATGCACATGAAGCACATCTTAATCAATATGAGAGATTCTGCTTAAAACCCAATGATTCTGATCTGGAGGCTGACAACGTGGTAATTTATATGCAGTGCAGCATAACCAAAGAGCTTGTTATGCAAACACAGACCACTGATTTGACAAATCTCCTGGAAACAGAATTAATGTCTGTATTCTGCGAAAAGATGTAATTTATTTTAATATTTTAAAGAGGGGGAAATTATATATGCAAGTAGATGTGTGTATAAATAGAGCTAAACAGGGATAAACACATATGCACATGCAGATATATATATTTATCAACATTTTGATACAGCTCTGTGGCTGGAGATGAACTGCAGGGACCTGGCTGGATGGATGGATGGAACTTAATGGATGAAGATCATCATATTTCAGCTGCTGTCAATGGGATTATGTTGATTTACTTCACTTTCAGACATGGCCATAAGCAGGTCTTTAATTAGATTTGTACTGCTAAATATTGAAATGACAAAGAACTGCTGCTGTCCCCCAGCCCAGAGCTCGGCCTCTCCCACAGCCGCTGCATTACAGGAGTTGATGCTGGATGGCAAATGACCTCCTGATTATCGGTGGCATCTCCCCCCGTGTTTATTTATGGGCTGCATTAATATTAGTGCAATATTATTGTTGTCCTTTTGGCAAACTGTGCCTTATTTATGGCGACGAGGTAGGAGACACAGTCTGCATAATTGAGGTCCTGATGGAACGAAACATATGTGAGAAATTTCTTAATTCGATTCCAGACACACACAATGCTCGCTCCCCACTCTCCTTATCTTCCTGTCTATTTGTCTTTCTCCATATGGACACATCCATTTATCTACTGCTCTGTTCCTTCTGAGGCTCCTGCTTCTCCAGGATCCAGGGTTTTTTTTCCTCTATTTACGGAGGAGGCAGAGGAGCTGGTGAGAGCACAGATGGGCACGAAGGAGAGCGCTGGGAGGGAAGGGCTGAGCATGGGAACAGCCAGGAGAGGCAGCTCGGAAGATGTGGGGATGAGAGTGACACCTCCAGGGGGGGAAAAAAATGGGAAAAGGAGCAGAGAAAAAGGATCCTGCAAGGTTTAAAATAACCTTCTGACAGTCTGTGTGTGAATGCAGGTGCTGGTGAGCTCTGCCTCGGAGTCGCTGCTCTGGTTTACCTGCGGATCCCTGAATTGCCACTTCTTCTGCATATCTTTCATTAGTGCAGTTTGATTGTCAGGAGATGGCACAGGATCATCCCGGCTGGGAAAGCCCANCCAGCCCCTTCCCCAGCTCCATTAAACAAGCCCCCCATGCTCCTGTATCCCACCCTCCTTCCCAGGGATGTGTTTGGCCAGTCCATGGGTCCCTACAGGCACCACGATCCCCACAATGTGGAATCAGGACAGGCTGGGGGAAACTAATTAAACATTCTGTCCTCCTTTCGCCTCAAAGACTCTCTGCAAAACCAAAGCCTATTGAACATTCAAGCAGAATTCTTATTAATTTTTTGTGGGAGATAGGAGAATAATTGCCTGGAAACCTGGTTTAAAGAATGGGAACAGACGGGCTCTTCTTTCCCACTTAATTTGTATTGACTTTGTTATTTTTATTTTCGGGAGCTGAGTGTGATTTCTCGACGCTGTAAAATGTGTATTATGGCCCCACTTAAGGACTGGCTGTGAAGTGGGTTTGACTAGAGAAAATTCCCTGGATACAAGTAAAATAATGCTAAAAAATATAATAATATTAAATCTTAAAATCATTAATAAAAATTAAAAATTATGGTGACTATGATGATGATGATGACAGTGATGTCAGGGCTCCAGCACAGCAGCAAAATGTGGCTTTGCAGGAACATTTGAGCTGGTGGGAATTGGCTTTGCCAGCCCAGAGCTGATGTATCACACAGGCACATCCCATGACCGTGCTGAGCCCTTTCCCCCTGGAAAACCATCCCTAAATCTCCCAGTTCTAGGGGGAAGGAATCCCAGATGGAAAACCACTGGGATAACACACCTGATACAACCAAGAAGAGGTAGGGNCAAGAAGAGGTAGGGAAATAAAAAGGGAGAGGGGAAAAAATCCCTTTCCTCACAGGGGAAAAAATCCCTTTCCTCACAGGGGAATGAAACTTTTAGTTGGGAAAAGAGAGGGCAGGGAGAAGGGAAAGCACAGCATGGAATGGGAGGAGGAAAGAGGGAATGCAGGATCAGCTCAGCATCACACCCCCAGTCCCATGCCAGCATCTCTCCATGTTCTCCGTGGGCAAAGATTGGCAGTGACCTTTAAATGTCACTTCCAAATGCCAGCCCGAGCTAAGTGGCTCCAAACCGCAGTGTTTGTGCCGGAGTGCGGGCAATGATGGGCACAAACTGCTCCCTTCCCAATGGGAGAGCACGGGGATGCTGGAAAAAGCCCCTTGGACCCTCCATGGCCACCTTTATTCGGGAAACAAGCCACCCCATCCCCTTGTCCTGCCCTTCCCAGCCGTGACTTTGATGGGGAAAACCAGCTGTGGATATGAAGGGTCAGGACCACTCCATTCCCATCACGCAGGGACACATTTCCTGCAGCCAAGGAGCTGGGAACGGTGCCCACCAGGCTTGGAAGCATCTTTGGTCACTTCCCCTGGCACTGAGGGAATGTTGAGGGCAGTTTGCCACCCTTCCAGGGGTTGCTGACCTGGGATGTGCAGCAAGTCCACGAGCAGCAGGATTTTCCCTGCTCCTTGATGGTTTTTAGTTAATTAAAGTGAATCAGCAAATCACACCAAGGAAAAAAAAAAACCAACCCAAAACCCAAATCCTAGATGATATTTCCAAAGCATCATGGTGTGCTTTCCATGTTCCCATCTGGAATTAAAGCTGGATGGTTACTGGGGGGGGGGGAAATAATCAGTGAAGGTTGGTTTTAATTGATTGGAAGTTTGGGTGAACAAGCTGTTCCCACACAGTGTCCACATGGTCCCTATAAAAATCTGGATTCCCCCCTTCCTGAAGCAAATCACCAAAATAACCAGACACGTGGAATTTCAATTATGAAATAAAATAGAATAAAATATAATCAAATCACTGGAGTCACTTCTGCAATTGCTGCCATGCTGGATCCATCAGCGTTTCCCGGAGTGAGATCCCTATCCAAAAGAAAGTGAGAGGCTTTGGCTACACAAATTGTATTTCCCTAGGCAGAGGATTAATTAAAACTATCAAGTGTTCCCAGCTTTTGGAAATTAACTTGGAAAGTGTTTGGAGAAAAAAAAAATAGAAAATGCCTGAACAATTTTTTTTTGTTCCTTTTCTTCTCCCTTGAGTGGAGAGAAAAAGAGGAGAAAGGTGGATTTTTTCCCTCCCTCAGATGGTTCTCAGGGCAGGAGGCAGCAAGGCCTCTGGGGAGCTGATTTTTTATTGGGATGTTAAACCTGGATTTCCCAGGACCTTGGGCCAAACCTTCTCCTAAATTCCTATTTGAGAGCTTTCCTTGGCTTTTTCGGGGTGGTTTTGAATCCGCTCCGGGCAGACTTGTCCCTTCTCCATCCCATGCCAGTGGTGCAACAGAGCTCTGTGCTCCAAAGAACCCTAAAAAAAAGGAGGAAAAAAAACCCCAAAACCCAAATAACACCGGGATAACGCAGCCAACACCTGATAGAAAGAGGAGGAGATGGGGGAAATAAAAGAGAGAGGGGAAAACCCACTCGAGAGGCTGCGGACGAGGCATTGGGGACTATCAGGAGGAATCAGGCTCGGCTGGGATGAAGAGGCTGCTCCAAACCTACGGGAGCCGCTCCCGCCGGGGATGGCTCCGCCGTCGGAGCCGGTGCCTCCTTCCCGAGGGATTCGGGGAGTTTTCTCAGCAGCTTGAGATGTGTGAGAGGTAAATTCTTCTCAGCCGCGCTTCCCCGGGTCTTATTTCACGGCCCAGCGATGATTGTGCTACCCATCTTCCAAAGGGGGTTATTCCGACCGGGAGACACCTTATAAATAAGGACGTGGGAACATTGCAGGGGAGACAATAGCTAAACACGCCACGGAGGCGTCCTGGCTGGTGACTGATGGGGTGGAATGCAGCCAAGGAGCTCTGGGATGGGAATGTGTCACCTGGGAAAGGTGGGGTGTTTGCAGGAATGACCCCACCGGGATTAAAGTGAAGGGTTGTGGCAGCGCTGGAATCTTCTCTCTGCCGGTCACGACCCTGGATTTTCCCCGAATCCCACCATTCCTGTCTTTTGGGATGGAACAGCACGCAGGTTTCCCGCACCGATGTGTCCCTTCCCAGGATTTTCCCACCTGCTCCATCCCACACGTGCTGAAACTTCCCTTGATTTGCCAAGCGCAGTTTCCTCGTCTTCAGTAAAACATCCTGGGAGCGGAGGAGCAAACCTGGGATCCCAAAGGGTCCTGGATCAAACCTAATTACTCTTCAAATGACTTCTAATCATCTTTCCCTCGCCGTTCCCACAGCATCCGCAGCAGAGGAGCTGGAGGGGGAACAAATGCAAAACAAAGCATTAGGAAACAGAAAATCCTAAATCTTCCCGACCCGAGCAGCCAAAAAGCAGTTCAGGGTTTTTGGCCTGACTCCTGCTCTGGTTTCCCCTCCCCTTGCTGCCTCTGCATTTTATCTCCAGGCTCAGACTGGCTCCAAAGGCTCTGGAATTGCTAATCCCGGCTCGCTCAGGGATGGTGGGAGCGGAGGCGGCGGGTTCATCCTGCCTTCTTCCCCCTCCTCAGCCTCTCCATTGCACTCCATCCCCGTGCCGTGGGGTTTTGGGGAACACCAGCACCTTCCACCTGAACCCACAGGGAAAGGGTTTTCCCTGTCATCACTCAGCTTACAAAGGCCGCCCTCCCAGTTCCCCCAGTTTGACCAGTGGGGAAGGAGCTGCCAGGTCCCCAGGGGGGTGGTGTCCTCCAGCTCGGTGACTGCAGTCCCACAGTCCCTCAGGAAGCTCCGGCACAGCCTGGAGACCAGCCACAAAGATCTCCTGCTCCCAAGGGCTCCCATTCCATTAGTTATAAAAAAAACCCCCAACGATAAAAATCAATCCGATGCTTTTTATTTGCTGTTTTCCCCTCCATTGCACCAAGTCTGTGCCAAACACAAACCTCCCATCCCGGTTGCCGCAGCTGAGTCTGCTCTGGGCATCCCAGAGGGATGGAGGGCGGCAAGGGATGTGGGATGGGCAGGGATGGCGCTGGGGTGGCACAGGGGTGGGATGTCATAAAGGATGGGGTGGCACAGGGATGGGATGACACAGGGCTTAGGTGGCACTGGGATGGGGTGGCACAGGGATGGGATGGCACGGGACTGAGATTTCACAGGGCTGGGGTGGCACAGGGCTGGGTCGATCCCAAGATGGGCAGCGGGGCGGTGCCATTAACGCAGCAGCCCGAGATGTAAAACCCAACATTAGCACAAATCCCGCTCCAGCGCGTTTTCCCCATTACCTCGGAATCCTAATTACTCTGGCCCTTAATATCCCTCACCGCAGTAATTACAGCGGCTTCCCAGCCTCCAGCTGCGAGAGATAGTAACTTCTAATCGCCTCGCTTTGTGCCGGGGAGGGGACAGGCTCAGAGAGCTGGCCTTGGTAGGGACAGTCCAGCAGCATCCCAAAGCCAGCCAGGGACAGGGATGCAGGGAAGGGGCTGGAATCTGCTTCAAGGACAGGGATGCAGGGAAGGGGCTGGAATCTGCTTCAAGGACAGGGAGGCAGGGAAGGGGCTGGAATCTGCTTCAAGGACAGGGAGGCAGGGAAGGGGTTGGAATCTGCTTCAAGGACAGGGATGCAGGGAAGGGGCTGGAATCTGCTTCAGGGACAGGGATGCAGGGAAGGGGCTGGAATCTGCTTCAAAGACAGGGATGCAGGGAAGGGGCTGCAATCTCAGTCAGGGACAGGGATGCAGGGAAGGGGCTGGAATCTCAGTCAGCGACAGGGATGCAGGGAAGGGGCTGGAATCCCCTTCCCTCCCAGGAGGGCCTTTGGTGGCCAAGGGCAGCAGTGACCCCATCCAACACCGCTGCCCCAGCCTCAAAGGCTCCCGTGCCAGTCTCAGGAAAGCAAAGTTCCATCAGTCCTGCCTGATTTTCCAGCTGGGAAGGCCCTCAAATCCCAGGAGCCAAGCAGAGGTTAAAGCCAAGCCCCCTCCCGTGCCCACCTGCCAGGGGGAATAGCTAGAACATGGGCCCCCAGCTGCAAACAGCACCAGGATTACAGGGAAAAGATAAAATGAGCAGCAGGGCCAGACAGGGAATAGAGGGGGGGAAAAGAAATAATTAAAAAAAAAAGCCTCAGATAATAGAAAATATTCTCCCTAGAGGACCGATTGCAAAGACATTTTTAATTAACTCTGCGTTTCACTGGAGCTTAGCAGCAGAATTATTGTACATTAAATAAATACCAGTTGATTATTAAGAACATATTTACCCAGCCTTAAGTCCTGCAGGCCACAGCTGTAACCTGCTCCCTACACTTGTTCCCAGTAATCACTTATTTACTTTACATTCACACCCAGCTGCTGGGAAAGAGGAGCCAATTTTGGGGGGCAGAGGCATCCCTGACCCTGGGAAAACTTGGGAATCTCCCCCTTCCACCAGGTGCTGGGATGAAGAAGGGTTTCCTTCCTCCCTTTCCCTTCCTACCATAAGGAGAGGCTGTGACTCTTTGTATGTAATAAAAGAGGGTCCGAGGCTTCCCCCCCAGTGATGGATGGACACAGGGAGTGGTTGGAGCACAGGGGGAAGCCGAGTGGTCTGGCTGGGCCCACAGTACATCCATCAACCCGACGGGGGCTCCCCCCCTTGCTGGTGCTGGGAACCTTCTCCTTTTGAAAGCAAAAAGGAGCACTTTGGGCTTTATTAGTGTCAATATGCATCAATAACCCCGGGCTCAGCTTCAGCCCAGCGAGTGGTCGGCAGGTGGAAGCTGGGCTTGGATCGTGTCACCACAGAGCAGGGAAATGGCTTAAAAGCAGCAATTCCTGCCCAGAACGAATCCTTCAGCACAGGAAGGGGGCCAAATACACCCTCTTTGCCCCCCAAAAAGGAATGCAGAGTGCAGCTGCAGGGATCCAGATGTGGCTCCTCCAGGGGGGAGACCTGTTGTCCCAGCAGTGCTCGACCGTCCAGGGCAAGAGCAGGAAACAAACCCCAGGTTTTGTGGCCCCCAGCCACGTCCTCTTGAAGATAAATCCATGGCTCCTGTCTGCCTGGGCCATCATTTGGCAGGGTTTTATGCACAAACCACATACAAGGAGACTGGAAACATAAAATTATATAGGGCAGTTAATTGAAAAACTGCCTGCGCCGCACGCAATAATTGACATTAAGTGTTGCTTGGAGCAGGAAATCGCTCGATGCTAAACGGGCTCAGTGGTACCATCACGGTGCTGAGCAGCTCCAGGGCCCTCAGAACCAGGAAGAGCTGCTCAGATGTGGGAATTCAGAGGGAAAATATGTTTCCATCAGGCAGGAGTTGATGCTCTGCAGGTCCCAACCAGGATAACCCGACCTGGTGGTGGGAGGAGATCAGAACTTCAAGTGGTGCTCTAAATCAGCACAAGGGAAGAGAACTGAGGTTTTTATTTACGTGTTCTAAGTGAAGAGAGTAAAAGTTTGCAGTCCCCTGTATTCCCTGGGCGTAGAAATAGGATTTTAACCATCCACTGAGGTCAGCCAACTCTCCAGGAACTATCCCAGGATGGGCCCCACGGTCCCAATCGTGCCCCGTGGGGGGCTGTACGTTCAATGCAGAGGATCGTTATCAGTTCAAGTCATCTCAAAAGATGAGGAAAACTTGAGGAGGGGAAAGAGCAAAGGGCCTGTGGCTGCTTGGCCAAAGACACTCAGCAGGGAAGAAGAGACTTGGTTGAAGTCCTGCCCCAGTTCTCTCCAAGAATAACCCTTTCCCACTGCCGAAGCCCGCTGTGAGGCCCCAGAGACCCCCAATCCCCCTCCCTGGCAGCGTTTGCTCCAAGATTTGGGCTTTTTTTTCCCTCCGCTGGGACTAAGAAACCAGATTTAGAAGGCTCTGACTCAAAGCCACGTTTATACGCTGGTCCCATCACCCGCTGCCTTATTAGCAGCATCAACGCCATAATTTATGGACACTTTTCCAAAGGGGAATTATCAATATATTTATTTGGCTGCTGATGTACAGCCGAGCTGTGCACAGGGGCTCACTAAGCCCTGCCAATTTTCTATCTGCTCCACGATCTACGGGTTTTTCCCATACAAATATTTAGCTCTAGCTCAGAAGAGATTTTTGGTTTTACTCCCAAAATCTCTTTCAGCCCCTTCAGCTCCCCCAGAACACAGATCTCCCTGTTCCTGCCAGGCCCCTGCGATCCACCAGGCAGAGGTGACTGGTTTGGTCAGGAAACGTTGCAATTTGGGCCAAAAATATTGGTTTAGTGCCTTCCAGCCCTGGATTAAATGTGGCGTGACACATTTCATAGATATTTCTGCTGTTGTCTTCCAAAAGGGGAAATCAAAGCAGCATCATGGAGACCCAGAAAAAGGGCAGGGGAGCTGCAGGAGCTCTGCCAACCCCACATCCCCAGCAGATTTTGGCTGCCTTATCCATAGGATGCTCCAGCCTGTGGAGCCCTCCTGCATCCCAAAGCTCCCAGAACATCTGGGACCCTGGAGCGAGGATCCCTGAGCACCCCCTGCTCTGCCTGTGCCCACAGGGAGGGAAACAGCCCATCCATGTGCCAAAAACTCCAATCAAAGCATCACCCGGTGATTTGTCCTTTTGGGAAGAGCCCAAGGGTTGGATGAGTCAGGCAAAGGAGGAAGAGAGCGCAAACCCAGAGCCTCCAGAGCTTGTTCACTTATTTGAGCAGGGATAGTTTAGCTTTAAATATTTATAGTCCTTCCTAATGCACTGGAAGTGCTGGAGTGGATCCTGCACGGGCCCTGAGCTCTCTGCAAATATCGTTGTCTCTGCTCTGCTAAATCTTGGATGAGGAGCAGGGAAGGAGGTGGATTCACACGTGTGTGAGAGCTGCCAAGGGGTGGGAGTACGGGAGGAGCATCCTAAGGAGAAGGTCTGCTCTGTGGGGTGTGGGAACACAGGGATCTACACTGGATCCCCCTGGAGCGGGAGCAGCTCCTGTGGAGTGACCTGTGATGATGAGGCTGGATGGAGGAAGAGTCTGCCATAGAATTATGGAATGGTTTGTGTCGAAAGGGACCTTAAAGTTCATTCAGTCCCACCCCTTGCCACGGGCAGGGACACCTTCCACCAGCACAGGTTGCTCCAAGCCCCATCCAACACTGAGATGCTTCCAGGGATGGGGCAGCCACAGCTTCTCTGGGCGACCTGTGCCAGGGCCTGCCCACCCTCACAGGGAGGAATCTCTTCCCAATATCCCATCTACCCCTGCCCTCTGGCAGTGGGAAGCCAGTCCTTCTTGTCCTGTCACTCCAGGCCCTTGGAAATAGACCCTCTCCATCTTTCTTCCAGGCTCCCTTCAGGTCCTGGATTTATTTGGGAAAGGCCCTGATCTGTCTTTATTTAAAATGTTTCTCTCACTGATGTCACGAGCTCCCAGCCAGACACCCTGAGCCTCCCCCCGGAGCGGCTGGAAGTGGGAATTATTTAATCAGGGACAATTTAAACTCCAGGACAGGCTTGATTTACCATTACAGCACGACATGAAAGTCTAACAGCTTCCACAAGAACTAAAGAAACCACCCGACAATCCACTTTTCCGCCCCTTCGAGTTCTTGTAATAAAGCGGCAAATAGGGAATTTATCATCCCTCCGTAAATGTGTCCCTTCCCTGCGGCTCCAGGGAAATCCCTGGCTCGGGGTGCAGCTCACATGGTGTTGCTGGGCACTGGGATGTCCCCGCTGCCTGGGGACCCCCTGCCATGCCAGCCTTTTTTGGGGTGGCACAGGGAAGCATCTCCCCCTTCGGGTGCTGCACATCCCCCTTGGCACAGGCTCATCCCCAATTCCTGCCACTCCTTGGATGCTCTCCAAGGCACAGGGAGCGCAGCCTAAACCTTCAGCCTGGCCTAAGCGAGTGCTAATAATGAATCAATAATGACGACACAACCCTGCAGGGCACAGGAGCCATCGGATTAATGGGAACCGAACAATTAGACCCCGATATCCCGGGAAGGGGGAGGCTTTGAAGTGCAAAGAGCAGGACCAGGGCATTTATTTGGGATGCTGGTCCTTGACAGTGCCTGGAGCTGAATCCCTCCAGGGGGATCCCTGCACCCCCTCGGGAGCCATCCATGGATGCTCCTCTTGGTTCCAAGCCCATCCTGATCCCTCTCCCCACGTCAGCCCCCGACGCTGCTGCATAATCAACCCTGCGACGAACGCGGGCAATTTCGCAGGGAAAATAAAAATGTATCTATAATTAATGATCCTCCAAGAACACACGGCCCCTTATTAATGTAGCAATTTGGTGAAACATAATTTATGAGACACTGAGCTTAATCATCGACAAGATCCCAAGTCAGGCGTCCGGGAAGGGAGGGAAAGGGGAGTCGCCTGCTGTGATTGCACATTCAAAGGACACTTGTAACATCCAGCTCTCTTGGCAGGAACAAACCCCCTCATGATATGGCTGGAGATAACCCAGGATGAGCCTCATGCGAGGGAAGGGGGAAGAGAACAAATCCAAGCCGGCAGATGATCCATTTACAAATATTTTCCCACAGGCACTGCACGGATTATAAAATAAATAGACCCAAATCAGCGCTGCCAAAGGGGTCTCCTCCATCCCTGCTCAAGGAGAGGGAGGTGGGACCTTCCCTGAGTGGCCCAGGAGGTCCCCACATCCCTGGAAGTGGCCCTTCTTCTCCATCCACAGGTGAGACCTCTTACAAAGGTGATCTGGAGCACCAAACCCGCCCCAGGGGCGGTGGGGCTGGAGGCTGAGCCAGCGGGGAGGAATTCCGCAATCCCATTTCACTCGGGGCTCCTGGCGGAGATTTCTAGCAGGGTAACGTTTCCCACGGGTTTCCGTGGGAAATACCTATTCCCAGGGAAAACAGAGAACTCAAATTGCGCCCGAAGCCTGGAAACACATGGATGCAGCCTTCGATTCTCAGGTTCTGAGTGAAAACCCTCGGCATATGTCGAACAGCAAATGTGGAGCGGGGGCGGGCAGCAGGAGGGGAGATACTCCCAGTCGGCACCGGGAAAGGGCCCAATGCAAAACCGCTCAGAAACATCAGGAGCTTTTGCAAGATCATGTTCTCATTTCCCGTTCCCTTTCCCGGCCCTGCCTTTGGATGCTCAGCACTTCTGAGGAGCCATCCAAGCTGTGATGCCACATGGTCTTCCCAGAGCTGCCAGAATTCCCCCTTATCTGGGCGCTATTAACAATTAAACAAGCGATGCTCTGTTATTTATGTTTTTGTCTTGCAAAAGCCCTTGGCGATCCCAGGGAATGTGGCTTGGAGAAACGGCTTCAGGGCCGTGCTTTGTGTATTTATCACATGCAGCATCACAAGGAATCTGATGGAAACACGACGGCCTTTGCCAGCTTCTCTCTTCCTGCTCTGTCGTTTAAATTAGTATTAACAGGGATAAAAAATTCCATGGGGAGCTACATGCAAAGTGGGTTTGATTGGGCATTTCCCAGAATACGAATGATCCCAGCAGAGCGGTTATAGCAGCTCCAGGAGGTCTCCCTCAGGTGCGTTCCTGCTGGAAGGTGCGGGCTGAGAGCTTCATCCTCATCCTCATTTCCCAAGGAGTCGCTGGTGAAATCCTTGAGTAGCCTTGGATTTATCCCGGCTTTTTGCCCGTGGATTGGAAAGCTCATTACACGGGGCAAGCGGCAAGGCGTTCCGGGGAGGAGGAGAGCAGGATAATCCCACCGCTGCCATCCCCAAAAACCAGCCCGGCAGCTTCGCGGAGCCGAGGACGAGGGAGCCACGGGGCAGGGGATGCTCGCCCTGCCCGCATCCCACCCCCTCATCCCCGCTCCAGCCCCGCTGCTCCTCCAGGCCCCCCGGGCACCAGCTCAGCCCTTCCTTCCCCCGTGCTCTGCTCTGATAAGCGTTTGAGAGCCTTTAAAATGTTAATTGCACAGCACGGGCTAAAGGCAGAGGCGCCGCGTGAATATTCATGAGCGAGGGGCCAAGCGATGCTGCCGCTTTCAAAGGGATGCGGGTGGCGAACCTCTGCCAGCATTCCCAGCGGGAATCGGCCCGGCGGAGCATCGCTGCCTCTCCGGAACACCTTGGGAAACGGGATTCCCACTCGGCCATTAATTTGGCTTTCTGTTATCCATTAGCCATCCCCCAAAAATGCTTTTTGTTAACACCCGCACTCACAGAGATTGGAGAGTAAAAGGCAGGATCCTGGATGAACAAGGCGGGTCCTACTCTCTGCTGCCAAGTGCACCCTCATCCCTGGGAATTCTTCCCTGTGAGGGTGGGCAGGCCGTGGCACAGAGAAGCTGTGGCTGCCCCCTCCTTGGAATTGTCCAAGGTCAGGTTGGAGCAAGCTGGGCTAGTGGAAGGTGTCCCTGCCCATGGCATGGGGTGGCACTGGATGGGCTTTAAGGTCCCTCCCAAGCCAGATCACTCCATGGTTCCATGATTCCATAAACTCTCCACACTCCAGCCACGGCTCTGCCAGCACTGCAGAGAAAAGAGCAGCTAATTAAACCCATCCTTGGTGCCACTGACCCCATTGCTGCTGCTCCCAGGGCTTTGACATCCACAACGAAAAGGGCCCACGAAATCAATTATCCCAAAGTCTGCGCCGAGGAGCCCCCGGGAGCTGCAGTCAGTGCCAAGGGGACATCCACACACCACTGCCGGGCCCTGAGGGCTGTACAGTGGGCTGGGAGATACTTTAATTAGTGTGATTTATGTTGCCTTCAATTGATTGAGTCCCCGGAGCTTCAGGAATCCATCAGAGGGGATGGGCGGCATCGACCCTCCGTGTCCAACCTGTGCTGGGATCACAGCGACTCAGCCTGCAGTTAATAAGCAAATATCGTGCTAGAAATGCAGGCAGAGTGTGCAGAAGGCACAGGGAGGGGAGGTCAAGGGCTTCACTGCCCCAGCCTTGCACTGGTTGCCCCCTCCCTGATCCCAGCAGGCCCCTCTGAGGCAGCCTGGGTTGGATGGATAAAGAGCTGAGGAGCCAAAAGCACTGATTTGCTCAAAATCAACCAAGCAAAGCAAATCAGAGTCCTGAGAGCTGATGAAAAGGGAGAGGTTTGTGTCTTAACACGAGGAGAGGAGCTGCTGGCAGGTCCTGGGTGTCCCCTGCAATGTGGAGCAGCACTGGGACACTGGGAACACAGTCCCATTCCCTCTGGGAAAAGCGTCCTGAAGGAGCTCTTCAGACTTCTCCAGGCTCCAGCTCCGCTCCAGGGACCCCAGTCCTTTCTTTTCTTGTTTTCAGTGGTGATTTGGTTGAGTTTCTCTTCTCTCTTGATCCTAATAAAAATTAAGTGAAAGTGAAATGAAAGCCAAAAGCTTTGGAGGGTGAGGACGGAGCAAGGCAATTAGTTTGGGCTCTTGAAAATGATTCACTAATTGTGCAAGGAGTTGTGTACAAAAAGGGAACTAATAAAAGAGATTTAATTTGATTTGGGGAAGGGAAGGAGAGCGGAACGAGCAGCAGAACTCAGCTGAGTGCTAATGGGCTGTGCTGCAGCTCAGCGTGTCCCTGAGCAGGCACTGCCTGCAAAGTCTGGCATCGAATCCACTGATCTGGAGGCTCGCAGCAAATTCCCACTTCCTTCTCCCCAGAGACCCTCCTGGGCTGCGGGAGAGGCTTTGGGGCAGCCTGGAGCTCCCCTCGGAAGGTGGGAAGGATGCCACCTCGCTCCAGGGGTCGCTGGCAATGCCCTGATTATGGAAATGGGGAAAGCGAGGCACGAAGATGTGGATTGAGAGTAACAGCCAGGGCTGTGTCACCTGAGCCTGCTGGGCTGGGTAAGGTGAGACAGGAACCTGCACCCCCAAACCTGCTACAGCCAACTGGGGGGGGCAGGGGGAGGGGAATGTGCTTTTCATCCTGGGTTTGGATATTCTGGGAAATCCTGAGGAATGGGGTCGGAGACAGGGAGCAAAGCCTGCCCAGGACATCCGAGGGATGTGCAGGAGCACAGGGATGCCCGAGGTGTTGCCCATGGCACCAACTAGTTCTGCAGGGAGGCAAAGCAACAACTCCCGCAAGGAACAAAGTGCCTGAGGGGAACCAAAGGGCTCTGAGGCAGAGCCTGAACACAGCAAATGATCTGTGAATTTTCTGGAAAATGCTCCGAGCTCGGTGTTCCTGAGGGGAGGAAAGGTCTTATGAGCTCGGGGTGAGAAGGTTTGGGTGGCCGTGGGGAAAATCAGCGCTGAGGTTTCCCTGGCTGGAGCTGTGATTGTCCTCAGTGTCCTTCCTGCATCCAGCACCCTCTCCTGGAAGCCACTTTGCTCCCCAAAATCCTGAAGCCAACATGTCCAGTGTCAGCTCTTCAGGCAGCGAATGAATCACCCGGCTGCTGCATCTCAGAGCACATCTGGATTGCTCCTCACTTTTCAGCCATCCCTCCAAAGCCTTGGATTTTGCAGCAGAAATACTGGATCAGTTCATGCAACAGGAAAAAAGAAAAAAAACAAGGAAAGAGGGAAGGCAGGGCTGGAGCTCAATGCCTGCAAGTCTGTGTCCATCCTCATCCTCCTGGATCCTGGCGTCCTCCCTGCTCTCCAGCACCTTGGAAAATGCCCCTGGCTGTGGGCTGGCACTTGCTGTGGGTGCCCAGGGTGATCCCAGCTGGCACAGCCACACTCACCAGCTGCACCAGCAGAGCCCCAGGGCAGCACTAAAGCAGCCCCTGGGCTGGCAGATGCTTCTCCCAGGCAGCGAGAGGATCCCGCTGGGAAAAGCTGAACCTGCATCTGGGAGCCTTTCCCGAAGCCAGACACGGCAATTCATTTGTGTGCTGTGATCCATTAAACACACACTTGTTACAGCCCAGCGCTGGCATCTCCACTGAGGCAGGGTTTGGATTAGGGAGAAACTCCTCCCTGGGAGTAGAAACTGTGGCTGCCCCATCCCTGGAAGTGTCCAAGGTCAGGCTCCAGCGTGGGGATAGAAATTATCCCCGGGAAAAATTCCCCCCGGGCAACACAGGGCAGTGTGGACCAAGAGGTTCCAGCAGTGCCCGGAGCAGGGGTGGCTGTTCCCTGGGAAAAGAGCCCACATGGAATGGAAATATCGGGTGAGAAACACAGAGAATCAAACAAGAAGTCAAGATCAATAAAAATGTTTCGCTTCCACTCTTTGTGATGGATGGGAGCGCCCAGGGAGGGCCTGATGGATGGGGAGAGCTGGAACGCAGCTCCATGGATAAGATTCCCTAAATGAAGTTGGGGGCATTTCAGGTGATTTTTGTTTCTGTGGTAGTTTTATTTCTACTGCTTGTATGTCCAGGGCATGGACAGTGACCATCAGGGCAGGGGTGGAGTGGGAAAAGAGGCACCCAGGAGCATCCACGCCCTGATTTAGTGCCTTTCCTTGAAGGATAAATTGGTGATTATAGAAAATTCGGGCTTTTTTAAGGGGGGGATAAACTCAACTGATGTGTTGGTACCTCTTGTGCTACTCCTGCCTTCGACCCAGAGGCCTGGGAGAGCTTGAGCAGCTTCCCTGGATCTCTGGATATTTTATAACTCCACAGAATCACCTGATGACATCCAAAAAACGCCTCTGTATTGAGGCAGCAGTGACATTAATTCCTGAGGCTGTTAATTCCATGCTCATTGGACTTGCTTTATGCAGTGATGCCGAGCACGTTATGGAGCTTTCACAGCCAAACCACCCTGAAATCCACGTTCTGCACTAAATGGCTCCTGTTGAGGTGAGCAAGGAATATATCCCGAATATTTCAACTCCTCCCTGGCTCCATCAGCCTGCCCAGCCCAGTCCCTGCTCCTGCAGCCCCTGCACAGGGATCTGGGCACGTGTCCCTGTTCTTTTATCTCCTTCTGACAGGGCTGGTGACATTTCAGCTTTCTGAAAGCCTCAATAAAAGGCACTTTAGTTGTTATCACCTCCATCTCATTTCCAGTCAGATCCCAGCACCTTCCCCATCCCGGATTAAAATCGAGGCACTGACAGCCCATCACAGACACGGCCCTGCTGGGTGTTTTTGGGGAGACAAGGACACAAAAACCTGCTAAATGGCTTGGAAGTAACAGGAAGAGTGACAGGAATTCCGGTGGCAGGTGGGGACAGTGTCCCAGGCACTGCACAAAGGGTGCATGGTTGATGTGGTGCCTCTTCCAGCTGGAAAAGGCAGAGAAATTGTGGATGTCCCATCCCTGGGAGTGTCCAAGGCCAGGCTGGATGGAGTTGGAGCAACCTGGGCTAGTGGAAGGTGTCCCTGCCCGTGCCCTGTTCCATGGGTTGGAACTGGACTGTCCCTAAGGTCCCTTCCAACCCACACCATTCCATGGTTTTATGTTCCTTGAGGAAAGGCTGTGTGGATTTGCCCCCAGTGCTGTGGCTGGAGCTCAGATCTGCATCTCCACCCTGGTTTGACCCTGGATTCTCCCCTGGTGACATTATCAAAATGGAACAGTTTTCCTTCTGGGCCATGGTGGTTTTAGCAGCACGGAAACAAACACATCCAACATTCCAGAAACATTCCTTGAGCAGCAGCAGAGGAAAGTTTCCAGATTTCAGCTTGTTTGGGTTGATTTGGGAAGGAAAAGCTGATGGAAAGGGCAGTTCCCAGCACATCCAAGCCATGAGTGTTCCAGCCCCTCTTGCCAGGGCTGAAGGAGGGAAAGGGCACAGGCTCTGTCCCACAACAGATCCATGGAGAGAGGATGGAAAATCCAGCCAAATCAATCAAAATCTCCTGCAGTTTGGCCTTTTAATTCCCCAAAAGCCCCCTGTGCTGGTGTCAGTGCCATCACCAGTCAGGCTCTGCCATCCCAGGGGGCTGGCCGGGATGCTCCACTTTTCCACTGACATCCAGTGATTCCCAGTCCAATCCAGGGGAGGGAGAACAAGAACTTGGGCTTTTTTTCCTTTGTAACACCGTTTCTGCTCCACTTTTTAGGACTTTTCAGCTCCAGATTCAGCGTTTGACCTTAAACTTGGGCTTTTGCACCGCTTTGAAGACAAAGTACATTTAACAGGCTCAGCTGGAATCCAGGAAAAAGGGAAGAAAACGCCAAGTGACTCCTGCAAACTTTCCAAAAGGGATAAAAAGCACTCAGGAAAAGCTGCCTGGAGAGAGGGGGGATGAGTATGGGGTGGGCAGAGGCCAGTCCTCCCCATCCTCACCCTCACACCGTCATCCCCCCGTGCAGCTGCGGAGACAAGTCGATGTCAAATTCTGGGAGAACTGGAATTGTGGCACTTTCTATTCCCCTCAGCTGTGGAATAATGGAAAACAAGGCCCCCGAGGGACCCTCTCAGGGACCCTCTCATTCCTGTGTTTGCCATCCAAACCCCAACATGGGCTCAATCCCTTCTCCGTGTTATCCCATTCCTTCCTTGGGAATGTCCTGATTCCAGAGCAGCTCCTTTCCATGCTCTGCCACTCGCTGGCCTTTCAAAGGTCCTTATTGAACAGATGCTCCAATTTCATGGAGACAAATCGCCTTTGAACTCCAGGACTGGAGGGGACCCTGGGGTCAGCCACACATGGAAACTGCTCTGAGTGGGGTCAGAGAGAGCCTGGAGAGAGGGAAGAACTTCTCCTCTCACAGAAACTCAGCGAGCTCCAACCCATCAGGGTTACAGTGGCAACACTGGCACTTCCCTGCCCGCCTTTTCCCTGCAGGATTTAACCCTCCTGGTCTCCTGGGCAGGACTGGAGGGCTTCCCACCACCACGGCAGATGACTTCAGAGAGGGTTACCTTGATAAAGCCACCCTGACCCACACCCCGCACACTTGGCACAGATTTTGGGGTCCCAGGGAACCAAACCAGGTCAGCCCAGCTCTGGGGGCACCCCAGTTCTCCTCCATGGGAAGGGAAAGGAGGATCCCCCATCCCATCCCTGGCTCCGCTGGCACTGCCCATCCCCAAACTGAGCCCTCCTCCCCAAAACCCACCACGGCACTTGGGAGGGACCAACCTTTGCGAGAACCCCTTTGGGGAGGGGGTTATTTAAAACCACTAGACTAATTACAGAGGGAAGTTCTTCCCCTCACTCCTCTCCTCCTGCATCTCCAGCTGCCCTTTGGCTTTGCCCCCTTTCCCCTCTCCTCCCCCTGCAGCGGGAAGGGGAGGTAAGTGGGAATGGGAATGCTTTGCCAAGGCATTGGGACATCAGGGATTTATTTTCATCCAGTCCATTAATCAATTTCTCTGTTGAAGTTGAATTAACTGTCTCTCATCAGCGTCACATCCTGGGACCTGAAAACAGGGAGAGCACAGAGGAATGTAGATGAGGCAGCTGCTCTGCCTGTATCCATATCCCTGCCTGCATCCCTCATCCCTGCCTGCGTCCCTGCCTGTACCCACATCCCTGCCTGCCCCCAAATGGCTCAGCAGAAGGGGCTTTGCCTGCCCAGTCTCTCATCAGCCCTTAACTGGGAAACGAAGGAGCCATCGTCTCATCCCACAGCCCGAGGTGGGATCTGCTCCTGCCTTAACTGAACAAGTTGTCCAGCAAATCTCCCTCCTTTCTACTCCTCTTACTGGGGCAGGGTGGGGAATATTTGCTCGGAATGCAGTTTCAAAGGAAAGCAAAGCACCTCTGGCTCCCTGATCCGAAGGCAAAAGGCTCATTAGTGCACTGGGATCTCCAACATGATGGAAACTGAGCCTTGTTTTGCCTGGAAATCCACCTTTTCCTACTGCTCCTCAGGGGATAATCGGTGGTAATTGTGGACAATGACAGCTGGCAAGGATTCAGCAGTTCATCCACGTGTTTTTCCCTGTTCTGTGGGTCATGTTGGATCCCATCCAGAGCCTTCCCAGAGATTCCTCCACTACCCTCTGTGCTCAGCCACTTCCATACCCAGATCCAGCAGCCACCAGATAAACAGGAGCTGCTCCACTCCAACAGATATCGGAGCAGAGAGTAAATCCAGGCTCTGCATAATGGCTTTAATTACCCTTCACCCTTCCAGTCATTAGTTCCCAACAGCTCAGCTCGGAGCAAGATGCAACAGAGACCCCACCAGTGAATATTATTTTCCAGCCCCGGCTTTAAGGAGCAAGAAATAAGAGCAGAAAAAGTAAAGTCACTGCATTATTTAAAAATTTGCTGATGAATAATTTAGTCAAATGAGTCTGTGGATGTTAGACAATATTGCATTACAAAATAAATCAATTACAATATATGGAGGGGGGAAAAAAACCTCCCTGGCTCATTGAAAAACACTGCAAAGGCAAAAATATTCCCTTTATTAATAAAAAGGGAGAGTTTTAAATAAGAATCTCTTAGAATAACCAAGGTACTACCGTGAGCATCTCCTCAGAGCCACAGAGGGGAAGGAGCTTCTTCTCCCCCAGCTGCTTCTCTCCATTAAAATTCCTCCCCTGTTTTGGAAAGGTTAACTTTGAACCTGCCAGGTATCCAGGCTTATGGAATAGTTGAGCTGGTTGTCTGTAAATACACATAAATTAGCATTTATTCAGGCTCTGCTGCCTCACCCAACTCTCAGCCCCTGTCCCGGTGTGGTTTCTGGTTATTTAGAGGTCACCCCCGGATCCTGGGCATCCCAGAGCATCCAGAAAGCCTTTGGAGCTGGGTGAAGAGATCTCAGGGTCCATCATGCTCCTCACCTTAGGTTGGGATGTTGGGAGCTCAGCTCCCTGCTAATGGAAAAGTCCTTTGAGCTAAAGAGCCATAAGGAAACCACATATATATGTTATATATACATTCCCATAAATCCAAGGCCAGGCTGGCAGCTCTTGGGGACTAAAGGAATCTCAATTTCTGCTTGTGTTTGCACAAGTGAGGTTTGGATGAGTTATTGCTCTCCTTGGGGCTGGGAGGGTTTTAGGGAGAGAGGGAATTAGGGCTCCTTGGGAGAACACCAGGCTGGGGGCACCTGGTGCTTAATTAACTCCTGGAAAGGAGTCAAAATGTTAAGCCTGTTCCTGAGGAGGGTAATTGGTGTTGGCTCAGCACAGGAGACCTCGGAATGTCCTCAATTCCAGCATGAGGATGGGTGAGCTTGTGGGGACACCCATCAGATGGAGGGCAGAGGGGTCCCAGCACAGCTCCAAAGGGCTTTGTTCTGGATCTTTCCATTTAAATATAAAGGAGCAGGAAAAAAGCTTCATTTCCAGCCTTCCTCCTCCAATCGAGGCCATTTCCTCCCGTTCTCTCCCTCTTCTGCTCCATTCATGGCTCATAAACAAGCCCTTTCTCTCTCCAGTTCTGGCCTCTCCCTGCCCCAGGCTCCTTCCCTATTTATTCCCAAGCGCCGGAATCCCGACAGGATCCAGTTTTCCAGCTGCTTGGAGCTCAGTTACTCACTTTTCCTGTGAGTATCCCAGTGCAGGAGCTGGGAGAACACAAGACTCCTGGGAAAAAGGTCATCATTCCCTCCAGCCCACATCACTGCCCAGAAATCAGCAGAATTCCTCCCAGGGTAAACAGGAGGAGCAACCTCAGCGTGTTGGGACACTGGCTCCCTTTGTATGTCTTATCCCAGTGTCCAGAATCCAGGATTTCCATGGATTTTCATTACTGCTGTGGACTCTCTGCCCTTTGAACCTTCCAATTCTGTTTCTTTCCAAGCATCAACGAGAAACCTGAGATGCTCCAATCTCAGGAGTCTTTGAGAAACCTCAAACTCCTCCTGGGTGTGTGGGATGCCTCCACAACCTCAAAAATTGGGATATTTGGAGCTTCCACAGCCCTCCACAGCTGGGCCACCTCATCCAGCAGAGAGGCAGCCAGACACCAGCTCATCCCTGGCCAGGAAAAGAGGGATCCACGCAGGGAAAAGGCCTCTCCCACCTGTAGAAACCCCGGGAGAGGGAGGTAAAGCACTGACAATGCTGAGTCTGCAAATTTGTCACAGAGAACGAAAGAGAATCCAGGAGTTTAATTAAAGAGAGGATTCTTCCCCAGCTTATCACAAGGGCAGCAAGGAAGAGTCTGCCGGGACTCAAGGTTAACCTGAGCCATTTACAGCTTCCAGCGTGAAACCCTGGACAAGTGAGACAAGGATAAGGGATAATAATCCAGCAGGGAAGTGCTGCCAGAGGGGATGTGGCGTCTGGAGCATCTGCAGGAGAAGGGGCAGCCAAGGGAGGTGGGATATGGCTTTTAACAGCGTGTATTCCAGTCTGGAGCATAACTGAGCCTGGGAGGAGGGATAAGTGTGCAGGGAGAGGGGATAACCGTGCTGGGAATAGGAATAACTGTGCGGGGATAACTGTGCTGGGATGGGGGATAACTGTGCTGGGAACAGGGATAACTGTGCTGGGATGGGGGGATAACTGTGCTGGGAGGGGGGATAACTACTGGGAGGAGGGATAACTGATCCTGGCAGGGGGGATGGCTCAGCTGCCAAAGGCTTCCCACATGCCACAAGCTCCTCATTCCCTTTTGGCACCTCATTCTTAATGGTCCCAAAGTTGGCCTCGGCCCTTCTGGCTGCTGTCACAGGACAAAAGTCCCCAGGAGAGGGACAAGCCACCACTCTCAGCCCTGGGGAGCTGCTCAATGCCTTGAGGATGCTCCAGGTGAGGAGCCCTTGGGATTTCCACTGCAAACGCCCCACCCAGAGCCAGGACAAGAAAAAGAGGGGAAAAAAGCCAATACCCACAGTGGGAGCAGGTTGGGGCTGGGATGATACTGAGGAAACAGGATCCATCACCCTGGACCACACACCAGCATTGGGAAAAACACTCCTGCAACCTTGGAACAGCGGCAAAGAGCCCCAGGGATGAACAAGCTCCCGCTGCCCAGCCAGGAGGGGCTTCCCAGCAATTCCTCAGCAATTCCTCAGCCCACACATGGCAAAAAGGTCGGTATTGCCTAAAAGGTCTGGAGGTTTCTTCCTTGCCCCCCCCTGCTCCCCCATTCCTCAGCCCATGATGGAGACATTCCATTGAGACCCCCAATGTTTGGGGGGTGCAGCTGCCCCCCCCATGCCCGTGGGGGTCCCACACCAGGGGGATCCCTTGAGATCCACCAAATCCTATGTCAGAGACGGAAATTTGGAGCCAGACCAGCTAAAGCAGCACCTGAGCATCCACCTGGGATGCTCAAAGGACTTGGGGCAAACTTCACTCTTGCTTTTTCTGATGTTTCGGGGGGGATTTTCAGCAAAGCCAAGTCCGAAAAAAAACCAACCCAAACTCGGACACCCGCGCTGGGAAGGGCTGGAATTCGGGATCACAGGAGGAGATGGCAAAAAGGAGGCTCCAAACCACGCACAGAGATGCCGGGGCTGGGCTCAAGGATGCTCACACCGATATCCCAGGGAGGAAGGCAGGCATGGATCTTCCTCCCGGCTCCAGCAAAGGAGACACACTGGGAGAGCTTCGGGCGTGTTCATCAAATTTCCTGGGCTTTCTGGAGCTGCGGGAAAACTCGGCTTCTCTTGCATTAATTGGATGGTAAGAGGAGATGATAGAAGGGATAAAAGCAGCGCGAGAGGAGCCGCTGGAAGCCCGGAGAGCCGGCGGATCTGGCCTTTGCAGGAATGCCTTGGTGAGCAGGCAGGAAGATGCTGAAGCAGAGGCTTTTGTCAGACTCGGGTCAAAACACATCTGTGAATAATTGAACAATATTCATGTCGGAGGAGTCAGCAATTCCGCGCCGCTTCCTCCGCAGGCTGGGAGGGAGGGAATGGCTTCGGAGAGGGAGGGAGGCAGAGGGGACAAAGCAGCTCCAGCTGGGACAGCAGCCGGATGAGGACACAGCAGTGGTGATGCTGGGACGTCCTGGGTTCACTTGTGGGCACATCCCCAGAGTTTCCGCTTCAATCCACCCAGGAGAGAAGGCCAAGAGGAGGAGGGTGGAGGGGAAAGGTGGAAGCTGTAATAGGTTTTGAATCCTGCATCATTTTTCTCCCTCTGAAAGGTCACTGACAGCTGGCCCTATTAAGAGGGACCTTTGGTGGAGAAAATTGCCTTGGAGAGGGTGATTTCCAGGAGTGACGCTCCACTGATTGCACTGAGTCCCTGGCCCTGGCATGTGGAGACCTCCCGGCTGCCACCCCGGAGCTCCCTCCTGTGCCAGCCCCATCCCAGCACCGTGGCTGGATAGATGGGAGGAAACCCATTTCCTAAGCTTAAATCATGGCACGGTTTAGCTTGGAAGGCACCTTAAAGACCACCCAATCCCACCCTGCCATGGCCAGGGACATCTTCCACTAGCCCAGGTTGCTCCAGCCTGGCCTTGGGCACTTCCAGGGATGGGGCACCACCACCCTGTAGCCAAGCACATCCCTCGCACTCCCATCTTTAAATAAGACCCTTCCCACTAAGTTTCTCCTCTTTCTTTATTTTTTTTCCACTGAAGTTCCTTTCCACTCCCATGTGCATCACACCCTGCTCCACAGAGCTGGGAAGTGAACATCCCCTTCGTGTTCCCACTCCCCCAGCTGCCAGCAAACTCATCCAAGGATTAGCAAATGATTAGGAAGTGCAACAGAAGTCATAATTATTTAATAAGCAAGAGGGATAATGAGAACCAGCAGCACGGAGCAGCCGGGATCACCAAATCCAGAATTTTAGCAGAGGGGTGGACAGGCTTGGGGTGGTTGTGCTGGCCACCAATCCTTTCCATCCTCCCCTCATTGCCTGGTCCCTCCAGACTCCCCAGTCCAACCCCTGACACCGTTCAATACTCCGTTGAACAGGGAAGAATCCCATAAAAACCACAAGGACGCCTGTGGGATCCCACTGGGAGATGCGGAGTGAGGATCAGAGCCCGTGGGACGCAGTTTCTGGAACAATTAACATTCACGTCAACACTGACGCCAGAAGAACAACATCCTCCGAATTTTGGGGCACCCAGGGGTGACAGACAGACCTCCCCCAGCCCCGAGACACCCAGCCCAAGGGTGCTGCTTGCTCCAGGGGTGGGGGTGTGAGGAATGCCAACCCCCCTCCCAGCTCCCCACGGAGTCAGGGACAGTGAGGAAAAGCAGGAGGGGAGAGACAGGAGGCTCTGCCTGTTCCTATAAACTGCTCCCCCCTCCGTGGGGGGGCTGGGAAGGGCTCTGCGGGATCCTGGAATACTCAGGGAGATGCTGAGCTGCCTAATTTGGATGAATCTGTCACGGAATCCCAGGGCTGCTGGGAGGGAGGTTGCAGCCACGCTGGAGATTTGCACCTTGCTTACAACTTACTCAGGCTCCGAGCCAAAAAACCACCCTGCTCCTCCAATTCCTTTCCAGAGCGGGAATTCCAGAGCCCAGGAGGAGTTTATTACCCACCCACAGCAGATGTGAATCCTGCCCGTGCCCGTGTTCGTAGCACAGGCTGCAGCTGGTGCCTCTCTCCCCACTGGGGTGAGGAGGGTGAAGGGCTCGGTGAGGTGATGAAGGTCTGATCCTCCCTGGAAAACAGACTGAGCATCCACCTTCTCTTCGTGGGAAAAATAACCTCCAACGCATGGAAATAATCAGGGTAAACATAAAATTAACATGTTTCAGCCAGACTTGACGTGCCCCCCCAGCTCCAGAAGGACTCCTTCCCATCCCCAGCATCCAGCTTTGGCTGGGAGCTGCCATATGGATCAGATTCTTTTCCTGGAACTTGTTCTACAACACATAAAATGAGTTATTTTCGCTTGGACCCACAAGCTGACGTTGCTCCCCCTTTCCCTTTGACCTATCCTGCTTCCCCAGCTTATTTATGGGCATAATTACACTATTGATTTCCTGACAGCTTGCCCTGACCTTCACTGTTTTACAGGTTCCAGCTTATTCCACAGCAAAGTTTTTCCCGGGCCTTGGCAGCCCGGGGAAGGTGGGTGATGCAAGGAGTAATTGCCATTTTTCCTGGCACTGTTCCTGCTCCTTGGGAGGTGACAGGATCCATGCAGGAAGGGGCTGGCATTGGGGACCGTGCCCGTCACCTCCTTCCAGCAGGGAACAAGCAAAGGGCAAACTGCAGGAGGAGGATGGAGACCTGCTGAGACACCGGTGACGCAAGAAATTCCCTGAAAAACAGCTTGCATATGGATTTAAAGGGGATGGTGTTGGCTTCCTCAGCACAGCAGATTGGCCTGGTGGTTTTAGCACAAAAAAAATTAAAAAAAAAATAAATCTCATCCACAGCATCATCAGGAAGGTTTGTTCAGCCTTTCCCCCTCTGAAAGGCTCCAGGAGAAAGCTCAGGGACTCACAGGGAATCTTGACACACGACTCCATCCTGGACAAGTGAAAGCAGTGGCGGATTGAAAAGAACCCGGAGCCAAGGGGAAAAACAAAACAAAACCAAACCAAATTAAATTAATTCAGGATTGAAAGGTTCTTCTTCCAGAATGAGGATTCGAGTGAAAACACATTGAAACAGCAACATTTCCCAGCGATGCGTAAAAACCACAGCGAATTCCTGTGCGTGGGAGGGAAAAAAACCCTCCCAAACCCAACTTTCTCCAAAGGGAACTGGTGGCTCCTAACTGGGAGCTCAGCAGGAAAGCCGGAGCGGGGCCAAGATGCCACGGGGATGGATGGGCAAGGAAAGGGGGGGGGTCATTCCACCGAGCAATCGGCTCTGCCTTCCCCTCAGGCTGTCGGGATCCTCTCCTGGGACATCCCGGTGCTCCATCCTCCGCGGGCAGGGATGTTGTCTGAGCCTCCCTGCCCGCAGCGCTGTCTGCTCGGCTCTCCGGGAACAGCAGCTTTAAAAGCCCTTGAATAAACCAGCCCAGCGCCTCGCAGGAGATGAAGCTGCAGATGCTTCGCGCTGGGCCACGGTGGGAAATTAAAATTGATGCTCGGGTCCCAGCTCCTCGGAGCTGCTCTGACCCACTTCCAGCAGGAAAACCTCCCTGCGAAGGGATTATTGGATGTTCAGAACTCACTTCGCTCCTGCCAGCCCTTTCTGTTCCCCCCAGCCCAGCCTGTCCCTGCTGGGACACCCCAAGGTCAGCCAGAGGTGACACACGAAAAGCAGCATCGCTCTCCTCACGGATTTTCCCTTTGTACGAACTCAAGGCTAGTCCATGTTTTCCCGACCCTCAATGTCACTGCTGGTAGTGAAGCAGCTAAAAAAACCCAAAAGTGGAGCAGATACCTGCAAAAAGGCTTCAAAGGCAGCGTTTGGGCAGTGCACCCTCCAAGAAAACAGATTCCAAGGAAACAGGCAATTGTGGGAAGCACCAGCAGCATTTCCAAACACACAACGTTCCCTGCTCCACGCTGCATGGCCCAAACCCCCACTTGCCAGCCAAAAATGTGGGATTTACAGGCACCAAGAGACGACTGGAGCCCCCAAAGCAAGTGAAGGCCCAGGTGTGACTGCCCTGGGGTGGTGAAGAGACATTCCAAGGGCTTCAGTTCATCCTGGAGCTTCTCCCACCCTGGGACAGATTCTCGGGTTCATTCCCTTCAAAGGGCTCCCAGGGGGTGCTGGGGAAGGGGCTGGTTCTGCTCTTGCACCCCCAGATTTGGGGTGAGGGGAGGGATAACTGAGCAAGGGCACCGGAGCAAATGCCGCTCACGGAACAGGGGCTTGGATAAATGAGCCAGGCAGGGGGCTTGATAAAACGAGCCCTGCTCTTCCAGTGGGAACACAGGATCTTTCCTGGGCTGTAAACACATGGGTATGGCCAAGTAAATCATGGCTGTTCCTGGCATCCTGCCCTGGGACATCTCCAGCTGCACAGGGACGTGCCCAGGGAGAGCCCCGTGCCAGGGGACACGGAGCAGGAGGAAAACACCATCGGAAAAGCGCTTTTCTGAGCCTGCACTCCAGCCAGCCCTGGAAGGGGAACCTCAGCAGTGAGGCTGAGAGTTGTCCCCAGTTGATCTCAGTCAGCCAGAAACACCCATAAAAGGCTGGGAGAATTGGGGATGTCCAGCCTGGAAGAGAGAAGGCTCCGGGAAGACTTTAGAGTCCTTTCCAGTGCCTAAAGGGACTCCAGGAGAGCTGGAGAGGGACTGGGGACAAGGGATGGAGGGACAGGACAAGGGGAATGGCTTCAAACTGCCAGAGGGCAGGGTTAGGTGGGATATTGGGAAGGAATTCCTCCCTGTGAGGGTGGGGAGACACTGGCACAGGTTGCTGTGAAAGACTGAAACGCTCCCATAGCAGGAGGCAAAACACCATAAATTCCTCCCATAAATCCACACCAAAGCAGCCCTGGGTGATGCCAAGAAATACTGTATTGCTCCTTTTTATCCCCCCTGCCCAGCCAGAAATTGGTCATAATTGTAGCAGCCATTAGACTAATTAGCCCCAGTGAAAACACAAGTGGGGGGGGGGATTCAGCAAAGCCAGTAATTGAAGCCAAATATTGAATATTTAACTCTCTTAAGTAAAGTTTAATTAAGTTATCCTATGGCTGAGGCTTCTTGCAGCATTACCATGGCTTTCAAGCATTTAAGATGAGCCAAAAATAACCTTTTCAGAGACACGTGGTCCCCTCTCCCTCTGCCCCTCTGGGCAGAGCTGTGTCACCGTTTGGCCCACAGGTTTCATTATCAGTAGAGTTGAATTAATTTAATCAGAGACTCCTGGAACGGTTTGGGTTTGAAAGGACTTTAGAATCATCCAGTTCCACCCCTGCCATGGGCAAGGACACCTTCCACTATCCCAGGTTGCTCCAACCCAGCCTTGGACACTTCCAGGGATGGGGCAGCCACAGCTTCTCTGGGCACCCTGTGCCAGGGCCTGCCCACCCTCCCAGGGAGGAATTTCTTCCCAGGAGCTTAAAATCCCTGAAAATCCAGGCGGCTGCTCCCGCTTTTGAATGGAACCAAAACAAGTGGTTTAACACCCCAATTTTAATTCACCCTCCAGCACGGAGATGCCACCGGGTTTGCTTCACTGGCCGTGGCCATTCTCGGGTGCCAGAGACTTATTGCAATCTCAGAGACCAAAAGAGACGCTTTTGCGCCCCAAAAAGTGTTTTCTACCATAAACCTCCCCCACCCATCCATCCGCTGGGGATGCCTTGGAGGTGCCCCCACCTCTTCCAGCCCCTCGGGCTTCCCCTTTGCTCCTTGAGCCAAACCCAAACTCATCGGCACGTTCCCCCTCTCTGCCGGCTTTGCCCTTTAAAGCTCTCGGCGCTTTTTGTTGCTGAGCATCCACTTCCCCTGCAGCCGCACCTGATGAGCGGCGCTAATGTCACTCGCTAATTGCACAGCGCTCCATCTCCCCGACTTAATGCACCATTAGCAGCGGGGCCGGAGCGGGTCCCGGCGCTGGGGAGGGGTCCGAGCCCACCGCTTCTGCCCCCCAAACCCTCTCCCCTGCACGGCAATCAACCCTAAAAATCGCCGCTGAGTGATTTGTAACACCCCATCAAGTGCGCGAACCTTCCTGTAATTGCCTGTCCTTCTTGGGGCTCTTAAAAGCTTTCCAGTGGAAGAGAACAGAGGCTCCTTGTCAGAAACAAGCTATTATACAGATGAAAAGAGCTTCCCTCCCTCTTCACTCCCTCTTTTGGGTCTTTTAATGGTTTATTTTCCTCTCCCCCCGCCACGGTTCTCTCCCGAGCCGTGGGTGAGGCTGAGGGGCAGCGCTGGGAGTTCGCGTCGCTGCGGGGAGGGTTTGGCCGGGTGGTTTTAGGGATATTTAGCCTGGGACTAAACACACAGCATCGGGGTTGGGTTTTGAGGGAGTATTTTATAGTTATATTATGTATTTATAACACTGGCATCAATCCCTAAAGGAGCTGGGGGTGCTGCATCCCTGCTCCAGGTGGGCACAAGGGATCTTTGGGTCACTGGCATCACCATCGCGAGCATCACACGGGGCTGGAACTGGGGACCAGAGGGCCGAGGGTGCTTCGGGAGCCTCATCTGCAACCGCGCCCCGTCCGCATCAGCGCGGGATGACGCGGGGCTGGAACAGCTTCAAAACAAACCCATGGAAGGCATTTCAAACAGCTCCTTCCCCGTCTCCCCGAGATCAAACTGCTGCTGCTGCTGACTCATAACGCTTCATTAGCGATTCCCCACCAATTAATTCATCTCGTGATGATGCCGGTTTTCATCTCTCCGCTGCCTTCGCGTTAGTGCCGATTTCAGCAGGACCGCGAAAGGGGCCATCCGAGCATCCCCCCCCTGCCCTTGCCAGAAACCAGCTGAGCGGCCAAAAATCCGCCCTGTGTTCAACCAGCCTTTGCTCTCTCGCTGATTTTTCTGCATCTTTCTTCAAAAGAGCTGAGCCTGGTGACTTTCGGAGGCGGGAGACGACTCCAGACAGGCTTCTGGGCTGATCCAGCCTGACAATGCTTCCGCTCCGCTGAGATTTGTACCAAGTACCACAAGGCAGGGGAAATCAGGATCTTCCTTTTGCATCAGTACTTAGCCAGCTTACAAGGAGCGGTCAGAGGCACTGAACGGGAAAAGCATTTCATTCTCCCTGGAAATGGTCCATTACGGTGCCGCTGAGCTGCGGGAGCGGAGGGCTAGCGCTGCATAAAATGCAAGGATACACCTCCGCTCCTTTCCCACCCCTGGAGCGGCCTCTCCAGCCAGGAAAGCCTCTGGAATAAGTCCTGGGGTGAAAAACCTTCACAAGACACCCCAATAAAGCAGCGGGGAGGGGGAGATGAGACGCGGCTCCAGCTGGGGCTGCCGGCACCTTCTCCCAGAGCCAGGGGGGATTTCAGAGGCACCTCAACCCAAGGAATTTTGCTCCCGGGTTTCAAGAGCTGTGCGCAAAAAAACCCCTGATTTTTTTGGAGCACGAGAACAGGCAGGCAAAGGGAAGCACAGTCAGCAGAGAGGAAAACCGAGGCACAAAGCAATTCTATATAGAAATACACATTTTAAAAGCTCAACTCGGTTTGAGATCGATCCTACCAGCCCAGACACCGCAGTCCTGCTCTGACCCAGCCCCTCTTCCACGCCGGCAGGATATTTGGCCTGCGGCAGAGCCATTGAGGTTTCTAAAACTCTTACAAAATCGGAATTTTGGGGGCCTGAAAGGACTTGACAATGTCCCTTTATTCCCTCGGCTGTCCCCAGAGGAGCTGGCACTGAATTGATGTCGTCTTTGATTCGGGGAGAGGAGCTTTCTCTCTGCCCGTAATCGCCTGCAGTTTGCCGGCTGCTGCTTCCCGAACGAGGCAGCAGGATTTGGAGGGGAGAGGATTCCCGGGATGGGCTAGGACAGGAACGAAGACAGGAAAAGTCTCACAGGGATGCTCCAGCCCTGCCACCCCCCAACCCCGAGCGACGCTTCCAGAGAGATTCCCAGAGAGATGCTCTTTGCAGGATCAAGGACCTGCAGGCTTTTCCCTATTTTTGGGTGCTTTCCATCCCCTGCAGCAGGACGAGGGGGGTGGTGTCTCACTGTACACCCCTCTGTGAGAGCCACAAACTCTCCTCTCATCCTTTGCCTGCCACCCACCTCCCGTTTCTCTCTTTCTCTCCCCCATTTCTCTATTTTCAATGCCCTTCTTTTGTTCCACCCTCTCTCTTCACACTTCCCCCCACTTTTTCCCCCCCATATGTTACTCTAGAAGAAGAAAAAGTTGGTTTAAGAACCAACAAGCAGAGCAGGGTGGTTCAGAATTATTTTTAACGAGAATGGAAACAATTACCACCCTAATGGAAAGCTATAACGAAGATGAGCTTGGATTTTTTTCTATCAGTAACAGCTTCTGTTATGAGGAAGAGAAAGAAAAGGGCAGATTTTCCCACAACTTTAATTTGCAGTGATTTTCCTGCAAGGCTCAGGCAGCTCCAGCAGCTCCTGGCTCTGCCATGAGCACTCATTTCTCCTTGGAGTCGGGGGCAAGGAGAGCACCCAGCCTTGCTTTGGGCTGGGAGAGCACAGGGCAGAGGGAGATTTGGGGCTCCGTGGTGGAGAACAAGGGGACTGGACTCATTGCCACCTTCCTCCTGAGCCAGGCAGCCTCAATCAGCTCCCATTCATCCTCTCCCCATGCCCTGGGCCTCCTCTGAAAACCCTTAATCATCCCTCTTATCTCCTGGATGAAAAGGCGGTGGATTGGGAAGGTGGGATGGGATCCTTGCCCTGAGCCGGGATGAGCACAGCCAGAATTGGGGTGCAGGATGGGTGAGGCTGGAGGGTCTGTAACCCCCCAAAACAACCACATGGAAATTCCAAGCTGACAACACATTCCCGGCCCCTGGAGATCATCAGAGATGTTACACGAGAGCCTTGGCACTCATTAAACTGCAATAGCAGAGGGTGGCTGCATCCAAGGAGCCCGAACCAGCATCCCACCGGGGCACATCCTTCCCCTCCTGTCCGTGCTCCCCGCTCAGCTTTTCCAGCAGTCCAGCACATTCCCAACGTGAAATAAATGTTATTCTCTCCCAGGCTAGAGCCCAATTCATCTTCCTGTCAGTGGGAATCGCAGGGAGAGGCCGAGCAGCGGCCGCCACTTACTGCTTACCCTCAGCAAAAGGGATAACACAACTCCCACAAATCCTTCCTTCCCTGGTTAATCACGGCTTGGCATGGGCTTGGGAAGGAATTAAATCAGAAAGAAATAAAATAGTAGGTGGGAAAAGTTATCTTGTTCCCCTCTCCGGTCCCTTTTGTTCCGTCCAGAGCTATAAAACCCAGGGAGATTTTTATCTTTTCATAAACTTTTATTGAACCTGATGTTGGGAGGGCCGGGGAGGGCCATCCAATTAAACTTCCCCCTAATCCCACTCTTAACTCCGCAGCTCTGATGGGAGATTAAGGACTAATAAAGATGATAAATGAGGGAAGATAAAGGGGAGCTGAGCTGGAGGAGGGAGGGCAGGAGGGCACGGAAAAAAGGGGGTTAATTGAGAGAGCCTAACCCCGGGAACTAGGGAATTATGGCTTTCATGTTCTGCTGGGCAATTGGAGCCAGGGAAAGCTGATATTACACATATCCCTGGATTTTTCTGCTGCCAGGGATGCCCAGAGTTCCCAGATGAGGTGCCTGAGGACTCACTGCAGCCACGGGGCACTTGTAAGGCCCAGGTGTCTCTGCAGAGAAGCCCCAGAGTTGCTCTCCATCCAAAAGGGATTTTCCTTCCTATCCTGGATGTGTTGTGCTGGTTGGGGAAAGCCCAAGGAAAAGCCATGGAATTGCTGGTGGGAGACAGCTGATGCTGTTTAATTGTTCTACCAGCTCATGACCCTCCAGGAGATGGATCAGGGCTGATGTCCTCGAAGTTGTGGCTTTTTGGGCTCAACAACCATCTGCGCGTCCCCGGGAGCCCTCCCTGGGCTCATCTGGGCACTCAGACACTGCCCCAGTACCCGGCTCTTACTGGGCCAACTGGGAGCTTGGGGAGGACCCTGCTCCTCTTCCAGTAAAACCAGTAGGGATGAAAGTCCGTGTCCCTGCAAGATTCCAGCTGATGGGTTGCAATGAGCTGCTTTTCCTCCTTCCCACACCCCAAGTCCTCACCCATGTACTTTTCTACATAAATAATATAGAGCTGAGAAAATGGAATAATGAGGAGGAAGAAGAGGAAGGAGAAGGAAAAGAAGAAGTTGTTTCCATAACTAATACTTTCTTAAAACAGTTTTATATAATTAATACGTGTAATTAAAGTTTCTAAGAGGCTTTGCTGAGGAATCATCCAACCTGCAACCGCCTCTCTAGCAGAGACAACACACCTACAGTTCTGGATGTATTTATCCAACCATCCAGGATGGGATCCATGGCCAAGTTCACTCTGTCAGCGTCATCCCAAATCAAGCAGCCCATCCCCACTCCATCCTCCATGGAAGATGAAATCATGGAATCCTGGAATTGTTTAGGTTGGAAGGGACCTTAAAGCTCATCCAGTTCCATTCCCTGCTGTGGGAAGGGACACCTTCCACTAGCCAAGGTTGCTCCAAGCCCCATCCAACCCGGCCCTGGACACTTCCAGGGATGGGGCAGCCACAGCTTCTCTGCCCAACCTCTGCCAGGACCTCCCCATTTTGCCTCCTACACCAACCGGCTGCTTCAACTTTTCCATGAAATCAGCTCCCCTGCGCTCCTGCCGAGGGAAAACGAGGCCAATCCAGACCAAGGCATGTTCCCTGGGAGCAGCTTTTCCTCAGTCCACGTGCTTCCCTCCCATTTCTTCGAGCAAAACGCAATTGGCCTTGAGCAGGAGCTGCTGCTTTTAATTCCTTCCCCACTGACTCACAGCTCCCTTCCCCAGCTCCCCGTTCCAGCCACGTGGCGAGAGGCAACTCCAACGCACCGGAGCTATTTTGACACACTAAGTAAATATCAATTAATTCGCCTTGAAAGAAAAAAGAAAAGGGGGGGGGGCAAACCACATTGAAAAGAAAAGCTTAATTGAAAAAATCCAGGGCCAGATTTGCAGCCTGGCATTTGCCAGAAGAGCCTTGTTTTAAAGGCTTTGCGTTTCTCGATTGCCGGGGATTTTACAGCTCCCGCAAGGAAAAGCTTTCTCTGAAGGAACTGGATGAGTCACTGGAGTCAGAAAGGGGGAAAAGGGTAAAAGAGTTGCTTCAAGAAGGGTCTGAGCTCCCAGAGGCTGGGGGAGATGGATGGAATAAGGGGGGTCATGGGCCGGCACGTCGGGGGAGCCCAAATTTGGGAACTGGCAGCCCTGAGGCTGCAGGAAAGGGACAAGGACAAGTGGAGCTGGGTACCAGGGATGCTGCAGCACGAGGGTGAAGCCGTTGTGTTTCCTCCCCAAACAGCAGCCGCCCATCAGTCAGCTCCAAAACACTGAATCTTACCCAAATCTCAAGGCAGGGGCTCCCCAAGAAGCTGCTGCAGGTCCCCCATCCCCACCCTTCCCGCACACGACCAGCAGGGCCAGCAGGAGCACTTGGTATTTAATGGGAAAAAAAAATAACCCAAAAATCCCCAGCCCCTGCAGAACGACTTAATTTAGTAAATCACTTTGACTCATGCAATTATTTGCTTTTAAAACGCAATTAGCTGACGAGCCTTGGCTTTGTTTTGGGTCTTCTCCTCCGCAAGGAAACAAGTGCGTCACTGGCACCGAGTCCCCGGCAGAGGGGACACGACGGCTCCTGGTGCTCCTGCCGGTGGCAGGAATGTGGCTTGTTGGAACATACAAAGGCACGAGGAATTGAATTCCAGAACGGTTTGGGTCCAAGGGACCTTAAGGATCATCTGGTTCCATGGCCAGGGACACCTCCCACCAGCCCAGGTCGCTCCAACCTGGCCTTGGACGCTTCCAGGGATGGGGCAGCCCCAGCTTCTCTGGGAATTCCATCCCAGCCCCTCCCCACCCTCCCAGGGAAGAATTCCTTCCCAGCATCCCATCTAACCCCACTCTTTCAGTCTGAAGCCATTTCCCCTCGTTTGGACCCTCATTTGTTGCCGAAGTCCCTAAAAAAGAGCTTCAAAGGGAAGAAGCAGAATAAGAAGTCCACGCAACAGGAGGGATAAACCCCAAAAAATCTGTTCACCCCCTCGCCCCCCTCCTTTGACACCTCCTAATTAGGGTTACCCTTTGCAGCAGAAGGCAACCAGCGTTTTAATTACAAGGGAAAAGGAGAACGTGCCAGACTCGCCGTATTTTTAGACGGCACAAAACCCCCCACACATCCGACACTTTCTATTCCCCCGCCCCGTGCTCTTCACAGCTGCCCTCAGCCGAGAACGTCAGCGCTTACAAGTGAGAAAGGGAGGGGGGGGAAAGGTTAACCAAGCTGTCAGAAAGGTTTTTTTTTCCTTTTCTTAAGACGGCAAAACAGCAAAATGTGTTTACTGTTGGGCGTCGGGAGCTAACGAGGAGTCGGTCCCGCGCCCGCTGACATTAAATGCCTCTGACACCGATGACGGCCCTTTGGTAGGAGCAAATTCACCCGGTGCCTGAACAGATTATTTCAAGTGTCTGTTCCTGGAGAGCCCCACTTTGCAAATATTCTAATGTTTCGTTTAGCCGGCGCTGCATCCGGGGGGTTCTGTGCGGAGGGAGGAGAATTGGGAGCGCCGGAGCTTTGATTGTCGGATGTTTCCTCCCCGGGTGCGTGGAAAGCAATGGGTGCAATCGGGGCCACGAGCCCATTAACAGGTTGTTCTGGGTTTTAAGCAATTTTGTAGCTTTTTTGCCCTAAATCGCAATCCCCCAGGGCTCGGAGCTCACGGTGCCACTTTACATCGCGACAAATCCATATTGCAACGGAATCGTGGAATGGTTTGGGTGAGAAGGGACCTTAAAATTAGCCAGTTCCACCCCCTTCCATTATCCCAGGTTGTCCAATCTGGCCTTGGACACTTCCAGGGATCCAGGAGCAGCCACAGCTTCTCTGGGCACCCTGTGCCAGGGCCTGCCCACCCTCGCAGGGCAGAATTCCTTCCCAATATCCCATCTAAATCCACCCTCCTTTAGCTTAAAGCCATTAATGCATCGACCCAATGGACATGCCAATGCGAAATCCCTGGGGGAGTTGGATGCAGACCCCCTCCCTTTTGGGATTCTCTTCCCAGCCTCAGCCTGTTCTCCCCATTTTCTAAGCCCAACCAGTTCTCCCAGTGAGGAAACACCTCCAGCTTGGAGGAAAAACAGCATTTTCTCCCTTATGGCTGGAAGTGAGGCAGAAAATCTTCCCCCATCCCTTGGATATCACAGCTGGAGGCCAGGAAGATGACACGGAGCCAGGAGATGATACGAGACAGACGATGCCAGGCAGGAGCAGGAGAGACACCAACACAAAACCATCTTTACATCCCAAGTGGCATCAATTCATCTCCCTATTGCTCACTGACAGCATTTCCCAGCTCCATTCCTTCCTCTAATATTGCTAAAGGGAATCACAGGGGTGTTCCAGGGAGCTGGAGGGGGCACACCGGGGTGACACCAACCCCCTGCACCCCTCACCTTGGTCAGCATCGCACCAGAGTGCCCCAGGGATGGGTATTTCCATGCAAAAATCACCTGGGAATGGAGACCCTCAGGGAGAACAGGGAAGCCTGAAGGGATTCGTGGAAAACACACAAACAAGTCACTATTCCTGGTAAAAATTCTGCGGAGGAAAGAGCTTCAAGAGCTCAGGCTGCTCCGTTTATCAAAAGGACAACGGGGGTGACTTGATTGCCGGGAGTAAGTACCTTCCTGGGAGAAAATACAGCCTATTAAAGGATCTTTAATCTAGTGAAGAAAGACAGAACAAGAGGCAGGAGTTGATCGTGTCGGGCTTGAGCTTCCCACCGGAAAACAAGGCACACGCTTTAACAGCAAGGCTGATTCACCACCGGTGCAAAAATGGTGAATTCCACAGTTTTTAATGGCTTTGAATCCAGACCAGGTGCCTTTCCAGGTAGGGATCAGCCAGCACCCACCTCTGCTTGCCAGGCAGGGGGAACCAGGGAAACAGGAATGTGTAGGACACATAAAGCAGCCGTAACAGATTATTCCCAGATTAATTCATAGCCCTTTCTGAGGCTGAACTCCGCCACACCACACAGCACAAACTGCCCTTCTGAGGCTCAGAAGAGAGTCCTAAAAACCACCTTGAAAAGTGGAATGCATCGGTATTGTGGTACTCAGGATGGCAGCAGCACTCCCTCTCCTGCCATGTGATGCCAGTGGGTGACTCCAGTCCCCTCTTGGGGCTGGTCTGGGCTCCAGGATTCCCAGTGCTCTGGCTCAGTCCAGTATTGCTTGTGCCACCTTGAGAAAGTCCCAGCTGGGAGCAGAGACATCGTTAACCCTTCCCCATCCTGAATTCCAGCTGGGACAATTCACCCAATAACCCTCTGGAAAACCACCCACTTTCTGGGGTTCCCATCCCTCCTAAATCCCTGCCCTCAACATTGTTGGCACCTGGGACTGGTCTCACCTGCTGCTCTGGGATGGGTGCCCAGGGAATCATTGCAATGGAGAGCAGCCCTGAGGAGAAGGATTTTGGGGTGGTTTGGGGGGTTTGGGGGATGAGAAATTCAACATGACCCAGCCATGTGCAATGGCAGCCCAGAATTCCAACACTGTCCTGGGATGAGTCAAGAGTTGAATTGTTCATCTGGAGAAGAGAAGGCTCCAGGGAGACCTCAGAGCCCCTTCCAGTGCCTAAAGGGGCTCCAGGAGAGCTGGAGAGGGACTTGGGACAAGGGATGGAGGGACAGGACACAGGGAATGGCTTCCCAGTGCCAAAGGGCAGGGATGATGGGAGCTTGGGAAGGAATTCTGTCCTGTGAGGGTGGTGAGGAGCTGGGATGGAATTCCAAGAGAAGCTGTGGCTGCCCCATCCCTGGAAGTGTCCAAGGCCATGCTGGACAGGGCTTGGAGCAACCTGGGCTAGTGGAAGGTGTCCTTGCTCATGGAACCAGGTGATCCTCAAGGCCCCTTGAACCCAAACCATTCCAGGATTGTTCTGGAGCTGTTGCCATCCCCACATGTCACTGGGCAGCCACTGCTCCATCCCCAGCCCCACATCATGTCCCCTTATCCGAGTCCTATCTTTAAGGAACAACTCAGGCACTGCTTCTGCTCCTGTTCCTTGATTTCTGAGCGTGTAGGTGGACAAAACTTCCCAGATTTTCCCCACGCAACAGCAGGTGGTGCCAGGGAGGATAAAAGGAGAAATAAATAGAAATATATAAATATATACACAAGAGCCTGTGGAGTCACTTGGGAGCTCAGGCCTTAATGCACTGCATGGAAATGTCGCCAGGTTTGGTGCCAGCCCTGGGGGCTGCCAGGGATACTTGGATGGGCTTGGAATCAGCTCTGCCCCTTGCAAAGCTGGTTGGACTTGTTAGCAAAATGAAGAGAGTAGTTGGAATTTTGGAAAAGCAGGAACGCAGCCACGCTTGGGGGAATCCTGGAATTGCGGGGGGCTGTGGTGGCTGTGGGGACCAGGAGCAGCAGAGAGGGACAGGGATGAGAAGTGCAGCTCCCTCCCCTCCCCATCCAACACCAAAATCCCAGTGAACTCCGCTCACGCTTCCAAAGGGTGACGTTAATTCAAGCAGCATCTGGATAAGCTGAAGCTCTGAGCCAAGGGGCTGTTCCAAGCGCATCCATCCGGGCACGCCGCTTTCCAGGCAGCTGGAAGGCAGAGCCTGGCTCTGAGCACATGGCTGGGAGCTGAGCACATGGAAAAACCTGACCTTGAGGGTGCCGAGAAGGGACACGACACGCTCGTGCTCCATCCCCAGAGGGGAGACCCAGAGAGGGAGGGCTCTGTCCCGCATCCTGCATCCCTGGAAGTGCCGGATGAGCGGTGGGAGACCAAGCCGGACCCCTTGTTCTACTCTTAAACGCTGCCAAACCCAACCTCTTTCCTCCTAACCCCCCGCAATCCATGTGGGGACAAGCAAACCAGCCTAAGCTGTGCACAGAGCCCACTTTTCCCTTTAAATTACCCAAAGGAACGAGCCACTATTATGGAATCATTAAATTAATAACTTGGTAATATGGGCAGATATATAAAACAATCTGTTCCTAGAACAAAAGAAATTACTGCGTCCCAAACAGCCGTAATTTAATTTAACAGTGAATTAAAGCAGCATACATAATATCCCCCTGCAAATGTCAATAGCATTATGTAAATAGAGCCGGGGTGGGAACTGGGAATGTCCTTTAGCACCAGCACCGGTGGGCAGGGATGGATTAACCACCTTTAATTAAGGCTGGACTGAACATTCAAGGGGAGGAGAGAGGGGGTTGGGGTTTATGTCCAGGTGCAGAGGAGGTGGGATGTCCCAGGGATGCGGATGCAGCCAGGGTGGTGCAGGGATGGGGTCACATCCCAAATCCTGCACTCCCTGAGTGGCAATAAACCATCCCAATTCCCAGCCTGGACCCAGCTGGGAGGGATTTTGATGTTTTTTTGGCTGTGCCAACAAGGCTCCTCATGGAAACTCAGCGCCCTTGGTGATGCCAAGGCCCTCAAGCCCCAGCTCTTCCCTATTCCTGCCCCTTTCCCATTCCTGCCCCTTTCCCATTCCAGCCCCTTTCCCATTCCTGCCCCATCCACCCAAAATTAAAACCAGCAACCAAACACAGCACTTGAACCTTCCCTATTCCTGCCCCATCCACCCGAAATGAAAAACAGTAGCCAAACCCAATATTTAAATTACCCTGGCTCCTATCTCGCTGATTCTTTTTAATTTCCTTTCCATTTGTGCTACCTAATACTTTCCCCTTTTGTTTGAAATTAATTTGCTGTAATTTATGGGAGCGTATTTGATTGCTTTTGATTAAGTTTAACAAGCAGGGAAAAAAAAGGCTGCAGCATTAGACATCAAAGCAAACAAATCCGTTTGCTGGGCCTGCTGGTGCATAATTAATAAACGCTGTCACTCCTCGTGCAGTAAATATATCTATTATGTTACAATAAAATCCGTGTTGGAGTGATTAATACACACGAAAATATGTCCTGGGTAAACCCACGAAAATCTGGGAGTCAAAGCCGTTTGTTTAATATTTGGGATTCAGGGCGACTGTCAGGAGTTCAGAAAATGGGAGTTTTCCTTTGCTCCTGCTGCGAGCTCAGCACCGAAATCACGGCGCTGACAGCAATTCCCGGTTATTCCTCCTCCCTGCAATATCCATTAATCCTTTTTTTAACTCTCTAAGTAGGGCAGGGCAGAATTTCAGGCTCAGTTCTGCTCCAGACACCCCCTCCCAGGCTCAGCCACAATTTGGAGGCAGAAATCCTGGTGTCCAAACACCTTTTTTTTTAGCACAACCTCCCATAGCCCAGGCTGGGAAGCGGATCCTAACCTGGCTTCTCCCAGGATAAGGCAAGGAAGGCTCTGGGATCCTCAGGAACCTGCCCTAATTGCCCTAATTAGAGGAGAAGCTGCTCTAAATGCTGGTGCCAGTCCATTGCTCCCAAGAAAATTTGGGGATTGAACCCTTTGCCAGCAGTTCTGTGTCTTTTACCGCTGGATTTTATGGATGGAGAGAGCGGCAAATTGTAGATGTGGGGGGAATAAACGTGCTAAAATAAAGGCAACTCCAGGAAAAGAAAAGAGCCCCGGACAGTTGGTGCCACTTCCAAGCACATTAAATATTTACGGGCCTTTGCTCATGGCTTCAAATGAGCTGTAAATTGAACGGGGTTATTTTCCAGGTAATTAAAAACGGAGAGAGATGGAAGGGACTGTTTATGGGAAGCCATAAAACCGCAGCTCCTGAGAGTGTTACCGCTGCATCCCACTGCTCTGCATCCCTCCCCATGGCATCCCACTGCATCCCAGGCTGCTGCATCCCCCTCTGGTGCATCCCAGGCCATTGCATCCTACTTCCTTTGCGTCCCATTTCCATTGCACCCCCCTTCATTACATCCCACTTCCACTGCATCCCAGGCTCTTTCATCCCAGTTAGCCTCATTCCCCTCCCCACACAGGACCAACCTCCCACTTCAACCCCCCACCCCACATGGAAAGCTCCATGAGATGAGCCCACAAACTGCCTGGGATCACTGCTCTGATATTCCAAGTGATTCCAGGATCCCAAAACAGGGCTCATCCCACCATTGGAGCACAGGCTGGGGGGTTGGGCAGCAGCAGCAGGCCTGGGGATGGACTCACCTCTTTCCAAACTCCTTCCAATTTCAGGATTCAGCAAATCCCAACATCCCGCAGCTCGTTTTCCATCCCAGCCCCCTCCCATCCCTGCGCAGAGCCATTCCCACCCCGCTCCACAGCAGGGCTCGAGCTCAGCCTGTTATTAATGTCAGCTCCACTGCCAAACCATTCCTGCGCAAATGAATCCTTCAGGGAACAGAACATTCCCGGGACGTGGATGTTCCGTGGGCAAGATCCCAATGCTCCCCCGTTTGCCCTCCCAGCCATCCCTTGGAAAACTGATATCCCAGGGGGATGAGGGGGGAAGTGACACCTCTCAGCTCAGGCACAGGGGGGACCAGGCTGCACCCACCCGCCCAGCGAGGATGAGGAGGGGGATGAGGATGAGGAGGGGGATGATGATGACAATGAGGATGAGGAGAGGGAGCCAGGAGCCACAGATCCAGCTGCAGCTGCTGGAATTCAGTGTGACAGCGCTGGCCCTGGGTCGTGCTGGCCGAGGGCTCGACCTTCCTCCCCCCCGAGCTCTTCTTCCTCCAGGTCATCCCTTTCCCAGCACCCCCGCACGCCCTCGGTGCATCTGCTGCTGCTGCCGAGCCCTGCACAGACTCTGCTCGGCCTTTTCCTGCTGCTTTTCACCCTATTTGGTCGGAATTGTGCTTTTTTCCATGGTTTTGTTAGGGTGGAAGGATAATGAGTCGCAGCCCTCCCGTCCCTCCCGAGGAACTCCGAGCTCAGCAGAAACACAACCAAGTTCCCCCCCAGGGCTGAGCTCCGTGTCACGTTCTCTGCCTGGGATTTGGATGGGATGTGGCAGGAGCAGGGCAGGGTCTGACCTTGGAGGCAGAAGCTTAAGGAAGGGAAAAGGATCAGATCACAGCATCACAGAATCCTGAATGGTTTGGGTTAGAAGGGACCTTAAAGCCCGTCTAATTCCACACCCTCTGCCATGGGCAGGGGCACCTTCCACCAGCCCAGGTTGCTCCAAGCCCCGTCCAACCTGTCCTTGGACATTTCCAGGGATGGAGCAGCCAGAGCTTCTCTGGGCAACCTGTGCCAGGGTCTCACCACCCCCACAGGAAGGAATTTCTTCCCAATATCCCATCTAAACCTACTCTCTTTCAGTTTACAGCCATTCCCCTTGTCCTGCCACTCCTTGCCTTTGTACTATCCTGATCCTGTGACTTCTCCTCCAGTTTATCCATCTTGGCGTCTTCCTGGAGCCACCAAGATCCTCCCAGAGCCCCCATGCACTGCAGTGACAATGATTCCCCAATTCCAACCCGCCATGGCACAGAGATCCCTTGGGATGCTGGGGAGACCCCAGAGCCCTGATGCAGGGGGGACCTTTCCAAGCAGAGGCCAAACTCTCCCTCCTGTGCTTTTTCCTTTACTTCTCTCTAAATAGTCCATCAGATGGCCAGTCCCTTGAAAAAAGGAATCCCTCCGAGGTCCTGACACCACAGCCATGCTGTCCAAGAGGTTTATTCCTGGTTTTCAACGCAGTGCAGGATGGGGTGGTGGGAAGGACATGGATCTCTTCATGATCCAGGAGCAGGACGGTGATTTGGGAAGGCAATAGCTACACTCCTGCTATTGCACTGGGATTTCTTGGGATAAATCCTGCTAACTCAGAGGCAGTGGGTGCCCAGTGAGGGGTCGAGGACCCACGCAATGACTTTTTGCTTCTTATAAACGCAGGGGAACAGAGGGGGAGCGAGAACAGCTGGAGGGGAGGGAAAGACAGAAAAGAGGGAATGGGGCGGAACAGGGGGAAGGAAAGGAGATTAACAAACAAACAACAACAAAAAAAACCACATCCCCAAATCCACCCGAGCGGAGGCTACAAAACAAATTAAAGTTGTTATGGCAACTGGTGCGTGTGGGCAGCAACACTCGGCTCGCATCGCACGGAATTAAACCGAGCGTCATGTTCGGCACTTAATTAAACAGGGACAGCGTTGGCCAAACGCTGCCCCCCGGGGACACGGCGACACCTCCGCACTGCCAGGGCCGCGGAGCCGGTCGGGCTCTGCCTCTGCATCGCCCTCACACGCCCGTCCCGCCGGGATGAGCGCAGGGTTCGCTCTCCCGAAACGCGCGGCTGCGTTTGGTGGGATGCGCTGGACTGGTGGGTACCCCGTGGGTACCCTCCGGGTGACCCCTGGCATCACCAGGGCACAGGGCGGGGTTGGGACCCCCTGCGGATGTGGCTTGGAAATTCCAAGGCTTGTGTCCCCCTTCCCGTACTGGTGATTTTCTCCAAAAATGACCGTGCAAGGTCACCCAGAGGACCCCGGGGCTGCAGAGCCCCTGGAAACAGCAGAGCCCTTGTTCCTCCCGTGGCCCCTCAAGGACCAGCCCCCTGCTCTGGGGGATGTGGATGATGCTCTGGAAAATGCTGCCTTTATGCCTTGAGGTCTGGGAATGGGAATTTCTGAGGATTCTCCAGCCCTATTTATCCGCACCAGAGCAAAACAGGGCCGTGACCAGGACACCTTAACCAGTTCACTGCCAGCTTGGGGAGGGTTTTCCCTTCTTGGGAGCACTGGGAAGCAATCCATGCTCTCTCAAGGAAATGCGGAACATGGATGATGCTTTCAGGGACAGATGGGTTTGGCCCCAGGAAGATCCATCAACTTCTCTGTGCACACAAGGAGGGGTTGCAATCCGTGCTGGAGCCACCTGTGACTTCCCAGCTCCCTGCTTAATCCTCCTTGACATCCCAGTTGCTGCTGCTCCTGTAATGAATACACAGCCAGGGAATTAGGAGAGCCTGTGCTGGGTTTTATTTTACCCACTGAGTCTAATTAACAGATGCAAAGATGCAGCACTCGAGCAGGAGTCAGGAATAATTCAGGAGGACACGGATGGGCAGGAGGGAGCAGGAGGGGGAAGAGCATCGCTCCACATATGCCTTGCCCCGGCCATGACTGCAAAACCTGCCAGCCACTCACTGCTGAGGCTTTAAAGAGTTTTCCCCAATTTTCCAGCCTTTTAAAATACACCTAAACCCCATGAATTCAAGGCCAGGTTGGCCAGGGCTCTGATCAACCTGGCCTAGTGCAAGATGTCCCTGCCCGTGACAAAGGGTGGGACTGGATGGGCTTTAAGGTCCCTTCCAACCCAAACCATTCCATGACTCTTTGAATTGCTGTACTGGAAAAGCCTGCAGTTGGCCCCGCTCCCACCCCAGGGTAACACACTGGATATCACAGCTGTCACGGAATTATTACAAGCACATCCCATAATTTGCTTTATATAACCCCGTGTAAAGCCCAGGAGCTTTTCCTCATGTTCATGTATTTCTTCCCAAGGCCAAAGGTTAAATAAAAGGGCTTTGGTGGTTGTGATTTTTCCTGGTGGAAGACGAGGGGTTTGTTCTTTCAAACAGGCACCAGAAGGGCAGATTTACTGGGATTTAAATCTTTTCCAGTGGAAGGTTTGGTGTGTCCTGCAAAGTTCTTGATCTTGGGAGAGAAGATTATGGAATGCTGAATGGTTTGGGTTGGAAGGGGCCTTAAACCTCATCTCATTCCACCTCCTGCCATGGGCAAGGACACCTTCCACTATCCCAGGCTGCTCCAAGCCCCGTCCAACCTGGCCTTGGACATTCCAGGGATGGAGCAGTGACCCCAGAGCAGCAAAACTCCCCATTCCTGTGAATATCAGCTCTTCATAGAACCCAATTAAACCCAGTTTTCTAGAAAGTGCTTTGCCCCCCACCCCAAGTCTGAGGCTCTCTCAGTTATGTACACTCATATTTCTGCTACAAACAGCAGCTATTTTTAAAAATCTCTCTGAAACACTTTTTCTTCTATTTTTTCCTCAGTGCTCCCACTGGTTGGCATTTCCTGCAAGGAGGCACGGGGGCTTTTTCACTGCTTAAAAAGCCCGAATACAAAAAAGCCACCTGGAACAGACCCCGCGGCAGCGCTCAGCTCGATTTAGAGCCCCGAGTGACCGAGCACCGGGTCAGCGCCCCCAGGGCAGAGAAATAAAAACACCCCAGCGAGCCAAAATGCTGAAGGTGAACTCATTAACAAGCCAAACTTCCCGTCCCCTCTGCCCTCGCCCTGTCCCCGAGCGTCCCTCGCTGCTCCCAGGGTGTCTTGGATGGCTTGGGAATTTATGCACAGCGTTAAGCGAGATGCTTTGGTCTCCGCGTAGGTTAAATTGCCTTTTTTCTTTTTCCCATGGGAATTGCTGCTGGCTGGGAAAGGGAGATTCCACCCGGGAAACAGGGAGGAAATCCTAATGGATTAATGGGTTAGGATGGGATGATTTGCGGCAATTTTGATGAAGGGTGGGAGGAGGATGTGTTGGGTGCTGGCTGCCAGCGCGGGCTGAACACGGGGATCATTGAAACTCTTCCAAAGTTACCAATAATGCAGCAAAATTGCATTTCCCAGCAGCGTTCCTCCTCGGAGCAAGCTTTGCCAGGGCAGCGTTGCCTCTGGGCAAGACCCGTGACATTCCCCTTCTGGCTTTGCTAAAAAACACAGAATATTATTTGTCTCCCCCAAACCAAGATGCCACATACAGGAATTCAAATCCCAAACCGCACCCTGTAACTCCAGAGCAAGAATTAAACGTGATTTACTCCCTGGCTCCTTTATCTAAATGAAGGAGAGGTTCTCCCTGGGAGAGCTTTAGTGGTTTTCTTCAATTATTGTTTTATGCAACATCAGAAAAAAAAATAATAGTGTTTTCAGCACTTTCTCATATCAAGAAGTAATTGAGTCAAAATGAAGCAGAAATTATCTATGAAGTTAATTATCTTGCAGACGTGTTTTACACTCTGTCATTTTTCATCACCACGCAGGAACTGGGAGCGCAGGCATTTTTCTTTCCTGTAATTAACGTGCTTGGAATGTGCTGGAGAAAGCACCAGGTTTTTGGTTGGAGGGGAGTTTTTAGGCATCAGAGCGGAGAAGCGATGGGAACCGCCTCCAAATCCTGGCACGAGCGGAGTCAGCATTCCTGGAAGGACCCTCCCAGTGCTGGGGTCTTGCTCCAGCTGTGGATTTTATTTCGATTTTATGTTTGGAATCCTCACTGGGCACGGAGGTTCCAGGGAATTACACCCGCTGCTGCACCTCGCACCTCTCCACGCTGGAGCCAGGAGCTTCCTCGCCATCCCTGCTGACATCCCTTCTCCCAGAAAAGATTGGGATGAGCGGAAAAGCCCCGAGGGGGCCGGGATGGTTCCCTCCCTCCGGGGAGCCGGAGCGCTGACCCCCGGCGGGGACACAGCTCGGTGTCGTCCCTCCCTCCCTCCCTTTCTCCTTGATTTAATTCCTTGTTCATTTACCGCGGTAATTGTATTAGGGGAGTGGAGCAGGACGCGGGGAGGCTGCTAATTGCTGCTGGAACGGGGCCATCCGGCTGGTAATTGAGGGAAACTCCATCCTCCAGCCCAACTTCCCACTGGAAACTGCACATGGGAGCACTGGGACCACTGGGGCTGAGCCCCACACCACGGCTCATTAGCCCCTTCCTTAATTACCCCCTTAATCAGCGGGCTCGCTGAAATAAAGCCTCTTGTTTTGGGACAGGGAGGTGGTGGAGCTTTATGTGAAGCAGCTCCATGAGCTGTGGGGGCTTCTTGGTCACCCTCGAGCCCCTCCTCATCCCAGAGGCAGTGGCTGCAGCTGCTCTGGAAGACCCAAATCCCAATCCAAACTCCCTTTTGCCTCCCTGGTGTCCCCAAAAAGCACCTCTCCAGCTGCTCCCCCGGAATGAAGCAGAAGTTCCTTTTTTTTTCCCTGCCACACTCCCCAAATCCTTCAGATCTCCCGAGGTTCATCCAAGGCCCCAGGACCTGTGAGAGTCCCCAGAGCTTCACTTACTCTATCAAAGATAAGAAAATAAATCAATTTTCGTTCCTTCTCCTTGTCAGAGACCTCGGAAAAGCTCCTGAGCTTCCTCCTCTGCTGAGATTATCCCAGGTAACAACGATGGGTGATTTGAGGAGATGTTTGTTCTCACTGGAATTGTTCTTATTTAACAAAGGCCACCACTCCCCTTCATCCTCTTCTTTTTTTCTTCCTCTCCTTGCTGGAATAGCATCAAGAGAACTTCTGGGCTCAAGGATCAAGGGCATCCCAGTTCCATGCCCATCCCTGACCTGCAGCTCCGTTCATCGCCAGGTTATTTTTATGCCTTTAAAATTAAACACAGCACAATGGAGGGGGGAAAAAAGAATAAAAAAAGGAAAAAAAAGGTCTTTCTTGTGAAGTGAAACAGCTTGGGAAAGTTAATGAAGCAAAAGAATCTGTTCAGGGAAAACCTGGAGGTGTCAGGAGTGCCCCGAGGTGAGAGCTGATTTCAGGGAGGATTAGGAAGGGGGAGGAGGAAGGTGACACCACGCTGGCCCGGGGGCTTATTAAAGCCTGAAGGGCCACCACCAAATTAATTACAGAGGGCAAAGGTGCCAGCCCATCTATGTTGAATCACCTCTCATGCTGGGGAAGTCTTTCCAACTGCTCCTCTTGTGGTGAGATGGGTCAAAATCCAGGTGGGTCCAGAAAAACTGTCCTCAGAGGAAGGAACTGCCCTTAATCCCTGGGTTTTTTGCCTCCTGTGGATGGTTTGGAGTGAAGGGAGAACCACGGGGAGAGGATGGGCACAGGCTGGGGGCTGGGAAGGGGTTAGTGCCCACCCGTGTGTGGCTTGGGGCATTGCCCACGATTTGGGAAGACACACCAGGCAGCTCTTGGAAAACAACTTGTGTACAGAGGCAAAAAGATGGAAGAGAAGGAAAAGGAACCCTGTTTGGAAGCAGTCCTGGTCCCACGTGTTGTTCCAGCCCTGGGGGAAGGGCAAATCCTGGAGTTGTGGGATCCCACACCCAGCTGGGACGTCTGGAAGCCATGGGGTCCATGGAGCACGCACAGGTGGGTCTTGCAGGTGGCTCCTGCTCCTCTGGCCACGCTGGAGCTGCAGCCTTGGAGAAGGGACGCTGTGCTTTGGAGCAGGACTATCCACGCTGCCCTTTGCAAGCCAACCCCACGAGGTCCCCAAATATCCCTAAATCCAGAGGAGCCGAGGCTTGGCTCCAGCTGAGAGGGGCTGGAGACTCCCAGACCCTCAGGGCTCCTTGCTGCTCCTCTGAAAGGATCGTTCCCAGAAAAAAAAACTCCGGGCGAATGGAATCCTCGTGCACATCCCACGGCTCCGCCAGGATTTTCCACGCTGCATTAACGTCCCCCACGATGGTTCCCCGCCCAGAGCGTCTCATCCCCTTGTCCTCCTTCCAGGAAAGGCTTTGTGTTCCCAAACAAGGACTTAGCAGGGCTTTGGGAGGATAACTTGCTGGGATTTTGCATCCCAGCCCCAGGATCAGCGTTTCCACCTGGAAGAGCTTTGCTGTCACAGCTCGAGGACCTGGATGAAGGCGTCCCACTGCTCACAGACGATGCTTTGTCCCGAACACGTGGATATTCAGCAGATCCTGCTCCATCTCTAGGCCTGCGAGGTGCAGCTGGATCCGGGGTGCTCCAGGCACGGCACAGCCTCATTCCTGCTGCATCCAGCAGCTCCAGGTGTTGTCCTGCCCCTGGCCCCACCGGCACGGCCGTGGATGCTCGGGGAGGGCACGGCACTGCCAAAACACCCATGAGAGCGAAGGGAGACTCTTCAGTTGGGTTCATCCAAAGCTTTTTGCTTCCTGCTGGTGCCTCTTTAGGCTGGAAAACTCGGGGAGCTGCCAGGAGTGGGATGGGCAACTCCTGAGGAGGGAATGCAGGTACCTCATGGTCATCACCTGCTGGATGGAGTCGTTTCTCCATGGCCTTTCCCAGAAACTCCTTGTTCATGTTCCTCCCAGCAATGCCTGCAGCATTCCCAGCCTTCCCAGGGAGGAAGGAAATCAAACCACCACCCAGGAGAACAATCCATGCTGTATTTTACATCCCTTTCCCACGGAAACATGGTGCTGGTGCTCAGGGCTCAAACTTCAATCCCTGGACGGCTGGTCCGCCACCACAAGGGACCCCAAATTTGGCTGTGGAGGCCCCCAAACACCACCCTCAGTTCCTGGATGGTTTCTTGGGTGCCAAAGTGTCCCCCCCACACCCAGCCCTGGGGCAGAGCTGTCGCTTCCCAGCCCCTGGAGGAGGCAAAGAGCAGCCTGGGTTTGCCACAGAGGGACGTGACGTGTTTTATTTTCCCTGCGCCGACTCCCACGTGAGCCCCATTTGCCTTTTGGGTGCTGGAAAAGGGAATGTTCCTCCAGCCCTCCCTTCTCCAGCAGTCCCAGCTCTGCAAACAGCCCAGCAGGTCGCTGAGATCTTCAACATCCCTAGGAGTGCCCAAGGCCAGGATTGGAGCAACCCGGTCCCACTGAAGGCGTCCCTGCCCACGGCAGGGGGTGGAACTGGATGATTTTAATGTCCCCTCAACCCAAACCATTCCAGCATTCTACGATTCCATGATTTTGGCATCCCAGGATGCCCAACCCCCCCTTTTCCACAGGCGCAGCTGGACGGGGGCTGAGTTTCCTTTCCCTGACACAGCAGCAAAGTGTGTAAAAACCCAAAATAAATAAATAAAACAAAAAAAACCAACCCAAGCCACTCGCTGTTCGTGTGACCCAAATCTCAGTGTCTCCCTTTGGTTTGAAGCTCCGTCAGGTTGTCTCGGCGAGGAAAAAAACCAACCACCACCCCCAACATTAAGGCGAGGGGATGGTGTTTCAAACCCCGAGTTGTTGCACATTAAAAACCAAAGCCCCCCAAACAACAACAACAAAACCTGCCACGACGGAAGGCGTCAGCTCCTTTGAAACGTTCCCTTGTTTGCTTGTCTCCCGCAGCAAAACAAACAGGGAATTGCAAAATACTTCGAGTGACCCAAATCTCCGTGTTTTCTGCAGCTGAAGGGCCCCCGTGACCTCCCCCGGGCTGGACACTCGGATTCCGTCGGAGCTCTCGGCTTTTTGGGATTGTTTCATTCCTCGGTTTGTTGGTCTCGGTTTATTTTTGTTTTTCTGTTTTTGTTTTTTTTTAAATCCATTATAGACATTATTAAAAAAAATAAACTTTACAATAATACATTTCGAAGTCGCTGTTGCCACTGGGGCTTTTTTTCCTTCCTTTTCGAAAAGAAAGAGGGAAATGAAAATTAAAAAAACCACACGGTGTATATGGTTATGTCTATACATACATATACGTAGGTATAGGTGAGTGGTATATACATACACTATATATGTATATAGAAAAGAAAATGGAGAGGGACACAGAGAGGATTCTGAGCCCTGATGGGTCAAATCCCATCCCAACCCAAATTAAAAAATAAAAAAAAAAAGGAAAAATAAAGATGTCCCTCTCGAAGTGACAGATTGAAAACATCAGGACAAACCTCACACGGTTCAACACGAAGTTTCTTTTCTCTTCCATTTGAAAACTCTCGGGAAAAAAAAAGCCCAACCAAACCCCCAAGAACAACATCAAGAGCTCGAGCGAGTCCCCTCCGAGGTGCAGGGAGGCTCCTTATGGCACATCCACCTTCTGGGATGCTCCGGTGTGGAATCCTCGTCCCCGTGGCCGCCCCAGCCTGGCGGATCCTGCAAATATTCCTGAAAATCACCTTCCCCAAAGCTCCGCTCCGTTTCTTTCCCCTCCCCAGCGCCGCTCCTTTCAGGGCGCCTGGAGAGGCTTCCTCCTTTGGAAAACCAACCCGACCACAAAAGACCAAAAATAAAGAGAAAAAAAAAAAGGGGGAGATAAATGAAAACGGGCAGAAAACCACCGAAAGTTTCCCGGCGTGGTGAGGGTCCTCCTGCCGCCCCGGCGCTCCGGGCACGGCATTCCCGCGCCCCGGCATTCCCGGTGTTTGGGAGAGTCTCCGGCACGAGCGGTTTGTCCCGTCCCCCTATGGCTGCGGCAGGAACTTGGGGTGAAGCTGAGCGTGCCAACGGGGCACTGGTGGGCACCGGTGGGCACCGGTGGGAGCGTCCCCGTCCCGCCGGCCGCTGCCTTCCAGCCCCTCTATAAAGCCGGCCCCAGCAGCAGGATGGGCACGAGGAGCAGGATCCGGCCCGCCCGGTGTCGGCTGCCTCCCGCCTTCTGGTCCACAAAGGTCTTCTGGTCTGGCATCGTGTCCGTGGTCAGCTGGGTCTGAGGGAAAAGGAAGGCGGTTTTCGTGGGGAAAAGCGGCCAGGTGTGGATTAACACCTGGTTTTGCCCTTCGCTCATCCGAGTCAGTGGTCCCCGGAATGTCCTTCCCGAGCTGTTTGCATCCCAGCCCTGGGATCCCCTCCCTGTGCTCTCCCCTGCCCCAAACCCACCTCTGAGTAGCACAGGCTCTGCTCTTTGGACTTGTTTGACTTCAGCCCTTGTTCCTGGGGAGGAGAAAGCAGGAAGGTTTAGGGCAGAACAGAGAGCTCTGGGGTCCCAAATTTCCCTGTGGAAATCAGGGCTCAGAGCGCACGGCTGGTGGAGGAGCACAAAGAGCTTTGAGAAGGGTGGGAAGGAGGAGAAAGGGGGCTCATCCCTCCTCTGCAGCAGCTCAGGGTCCTCACGGGGCTCCAGCCTCGCTCCCCTGGCGCTCCTGCTGCAAATCCTCCTGCCGAGGATCCTGCCTGCACCGTGGGACACCCACCAGCCAGTCCCCCAGCCCACTCCTTGAGCGCCCCAGGGGCAAAGCACGAACCCCCAAGCCCAGCCCAACGCAAGAAAACCACGGATTTTCCACATTTCCCAAAACCACGTGGAATTCAAGCTACTTTCACCCCGAAAGAGGAGAAGGTGGGCTCAGGGAAGCTACACCAGCTGCCCTCGGCAGGCAGGTGGTGCTGCCCCAGGTGAGGGTAGGACATGGATCCCTCCCTTCCCCATTCCAGACCCCTGAGTCCAGTGGCATCGGGATCCCACCAACAGCTGGATGCCAACACCTGGATGCCAACACCACACCCAGACCGGGATGAGCCCGAGCGGGAACCTCTTGCTGTCCCATGGGACGCAGCCAATCTCCCGATGGACCCACTGAGCATCCAGACCAGTGCCCCCAGTTTGGGTCAGCGACTGGGCTGGGCCCTACCTGGACGGACGTGCAGGTGGTGATGATGCTCGTGTCGTACATGGTGTTGCTGTCGTTGACATCGTCCGGCAGGGCTGGGCTCTTCTCCGTCTTGGGAGGCACCGTGATGGGGGGAGAGGGGTTTTTGGGGCCCAGGTTCACATCGGTCCCGTTCCCAAAGGCCTGGATGGCGTTTCCTGGGGGCAGGAGACATTGATGGGGGCTGCAGGTGACGAGAGAGGGCGAGCAGAGAGGGGCGGGGAAAGCGCCTTACGGAGACAGGGGTTTTCCGTGAAGTCCCGCAGGAACTTCTCACACTCCTCCTCCATGTTCCCGCTGCCTTTGCAGGAGCACCAGGGCGAGATGGTGATGCTGGTGATGCTGGCATCGATGTAGTTGGGGGTCATGTCAAAGCCTGGTGAGGAGGAGGAGGAGGAGGAGGGACAGGGATGAAGCCACAGTGGGAGACCCTTCCCCAGCCCGATCCCGGCACTCACCGATGAGCCCTGCGTAGGAGCCCAGGCACGCCTGGTAGTTGTCCCCAGGACAGCTGGTCAGGGACTGGAAGGTGGCTTGGCAGTTGGTGTGGAAATCAGCCAGACGGGACCTGGGAGGGGAAGAGAAGAGGGAGAGGGATGGGATTTCACTGCCAGTCCCAGCACGGAGCGACTCGGCAGCGGAGGGAAATATTTAAACAGGATAAAGGGGAAAAGAAAGGGGAAAAGGGGATAAATGGGATAAAAGGAAGGAGATCTAAATGAGAGCTGGACTTCTGTCAGCCCAGCCTGACAAGGGGGAATGGGTGAGGGAGGGGTGTCTGCCCTCATTCCTGAGGGGATGAGCCCCCAAGCCTGGGACCCTCATTCCTCACCCCTCCCTGCTCCCCAGCCCTCTCCTACTGGCAGAGACCCCTTAAACTTCCCAACCTCGTTTGGCCTCTCCCGGCGTCATTACGAGACCATAAAATTTCACCGCCTGGTTTTATCCTCCCTCTGGAACGTTCAAACTCGGAGTGCAATTAAAATGCCGGAGGTTGGGAGTTAACGTTTTTCCTTTCTCCTTTTCAAGTTGAGAAAGGGGGCAAAAAAACCCAAAAGGCAGCGGGCACAGAGCCCAGGGGCTGAGACGGCTCCAGGGGAGGCAGAACCAGCAGGGATGGGGAGAACCAGCAGCACCAGCAGGAATAAGGAAGGGACACGAGCAGGAGCAGAGCAGCTGATTTGCACCCCTAATCCAATTACTGGCTTGGTTACCCCGTCTCATCGTCTCTCGTGCACTGAATAAGCACAAGGAGCCACAGAAGCAGAAGTTTAGTGGGAGGTGTCCCTGCCCATGGCAGGGCATTGGAATTACACGGTCTTTAAGGTCCCTCCCAACCCACACCGCTCTGCGATTCTGCTACTCCGAGATTATTTCCAGGTGTATCCATGATCCGGCTCCGCTGACACGACCCCACCCGTGCCACGGGGACGCTCCCTGTGCTGAAACACAAGGTGGAAGGATAAAGAAATGGGAGGAGGATGGACAGATGGAGCAGGTGGACAGACGGATGGGCTGCAGGTTCCCAAGTGGCCTCAGCCAGTGGATGAGCAGACACGAGGGTGAGTTGTGGTGGAAAAGCTCCTCAGCTCCTTTTTTCCACACTTCATCCCGAGAGCAACAGGAATACATTATTTCCTTCGGCTTCCTTTCCTCCCTTCTTAATTAAATGTCAGCTTTGTCCAAGCTGTGATCGAATCTTCCAACAGTACCTGCCTGGAGCCATAAGAACTGATGGAAAACAAAGGCGAGAAATGGCGTCATTTTTTTCTTAAATAGGAATGATTTGTTTTCAGGAGGGTTTTGATCAAATTAAACAGAGGAACAAATGAAGCAGTGACTGAATGAAGCAGAGATTCCTTCCATCCACCCAGAATTCCTCACCATTCCAGATCTCAGGGCAGGGACTGCCAGGGAGGAGCAGGGATGCTTAAGTTCCATGGGCTGCATTCCCAGCGAAAGGATGTGGACACCCCATCCCTGGAAGTGGCCAAGGCCAGGTTGGAGCAACCTGGGCTGGTGGAAGGTGTCCCTGCCCATGGCAGGGGTGGCACTGGGTGGTCTTCAACATCCCTTCCAACCCAAAGCACTCCATGATTCTCAGATAAGAGGGAATAAAGCCCAGCAGCTCAGGGCTGGATGCTCCATATGGGAATCCAGTGGATTCCTGGAGACTTTTTTCAAATCCACCAGTGCAACCATCTTCTGTGGAGCACCTGAACCTCTTCTGGGGCCTCCTCATCCTTTGGGGACTCCAACATTCCCCCTCGCCGAGCCGGGAGTTTGGAAAGAGCCACCCACGGACTTGGCACCTCCTTTTTGCTGCTTCCCACGTCTGGGCACGCGGCTTACACTCAGTTTTCACCTGCCAGAGGCATGAACTGGATTATTTTCCCACTTCCCCCAGCTGCCTGACCCATTTAGAGCCTCCCGACAGGCTGTGAATTTCCAGGGCAAGGTCAGCTCTTCATCTGGGTTACCCAAGTGCTCCTGAGGAGGAGCCAGGACTCCTGGGCACCAGCACCTTCATCCACACCTTGGATGCTAATAAATAGCAATAACACAACTGGAATTGCCTCAGGGAGAGACGGAACCAGGGGGGAGCGAGGGGCTGCTCCACGATGGGATGATGAGGAAGGACAAAGGGCTCGGGATGAAGCCCTGACATCAGGAAAGAACCGGAATCTGCAGCTCTGCTGTGGTGTGAGAGACAAGGAACAGATTTTCTCCCCGTTTTCCTTCCTGGAAGTAAAACTCATCCATGCCAAGAGTAGGTTGTTTCCATGTTTACCTTCCTCCTTAGTCAGACTCCCCATGGAGCAGAGGGGCCTATCCCACACCCATTCCCAGGGATGCTCAGCTCCCAGCACAGGGTTTTCCTTGCTGGAACCTTGCATGAAGCCCAGAAAACCTTTGCCAGGGGGTTTTTGGGATGCTCAGCCCTGAGGTCGGGGTGGGAGCAGAAGGAAGAGCCTGGGGTGGGTGTTGCAGAGCAGAAAACCTCTAACCTGCTCCTTCCAGAAGGCCTTTGAGCTCCCTCCTCCCCCTTTCCACGGGAGATAAATAAAGTTTCCAACAGCATCTCCCCAAATTAGAGGAGAAGGGACATCAATTCCCTTAAAGTACCGTGGCAAGTTCCTCGCCAGGCACCACAGCAACTGGTCCTGCTGCTCCCCAGGGCGCTGCTCCCGGCTCGGAGCATCCTCTGAGGCGAATGTTACCCTTTGCACAACCCATGACAAGGCAGCTGGCGATCCTTCCACAGACCCCGAGCCACACGTCACTCTTTCCGTGGGACATGATGAGCCCCAAGTCGCTGCGTGGGACTCGCTGCCAGGAACAAACCTTTCCTGGAGCCGGCCCACGGCTGCTCACGTTGCTGCTTTGAAGTGCCCTGGCTTAAAAAAAGAGGGGAAGGAGAAGGAGCCAAGTCCGGCTTGAGCAGGAACAGGAGGAATCGGTGCCAAATTGCCGGTTGGCAGCTCGAGGCAGCAGGTGGGCACAGCCCGCAAGGGGAAGGGCTGGGCTGGCAGCTGGGGCAGGCGTGGGCAAAGAGGGGTGAGGAGTGCAAAGCCCAGCACGTTCTTCCTCCTGAGAGGTCTCCAAAATCAAAAAAAAAACCCACCCCCAAAAAGGAGTGAAGAAAGTTATCAGCAAAAATTCATTATACACAGAGACACGGTATCTCGCATCCCAAACGCGCTCCAAGGGCTGGGTTTCGGTGTCGGGGGGTTCCAAACTGCTTCCCTTGGATGTGTTTCTTTGATTGCAGGGGGAAACACCAGGATGGTGCCAAGGGGAGGCAACTCCAGGGATCCAGGGGCTTTAACAGGTCCTTCTCCCTGCCCAAATCCAGGGATCTCCCCGGGACCTGGGACCCTACAGTCACCCTGTACTTATAAATCCCACATTTAGGGGTCTTTGTGCACCTGTACATAAACCACAAGTGTGTTTATCCCATATTTAGGGGTCTTTGTGCACCTGTAACAGACCCCAGCTGTATTTATCCCAAATCTAGGGGACTTTTTACTCCAATACATATACTCCCAGTGCATACATCCCAAATTCGGGGGATTTTACACACCACTAGTGACCATCCCACCCTCCAACTCTGTCATCCTGCAGGACCTCAAACCCACCCCACCACCACCACCACCAGCAAAGCCCCTTCACCGACATCAAAATCCATCTGCATCGAGGATTTTTGATCGGTTTGTTGGTTCATTGTGTTTTTTTAACGCAGAAACCCCCCCAGAACGGACCGGAAGGGCTTAATTGGGTGCTAATTGCTCCCATCACTGCAGAGTTGAGGAGCAGCCCCAGCCCTGGTGGGAACCCAGCGCCCATCAAAGCCAACAGCTTCGTTCTCCTGAATATTTCACGCCCAAGATGCCCAGATTACTCAAGACGTGTTTTTTTACGGGCAATTTAGAGGGACCAAGGAAAAATGGCTTTAATAGACACGAGGAGAGGTGGCTGGGAAAGAAGTCTCTCCCCCAGCCCCCTGCAGAGCTGGGGATGTTCAAGAAGCTGCGACAACATGCAAAAAAACTCAGCAAGACATGAAAAACCCGCGGGCCCGCTGGGCATCCTCCTCCCAACGCTGGCTCTGCCTCGTGTCCTGCTGGAGATGAATCCTTTTGAAGCCAGGAGATGCTGAGATAAAAAAAAAATTAGCCTCAAACAGGAAGAACAGTGGCCAGGTAATTCAAAGAGCCCTGGGGATGGGGAGCAGCTGAAGAAACGAGGGAAGCTGGAACAAAACTCTGCTTTTCTGGATGACCCTCTACCAAAGCGAGCAAACAGTTCACAGGGGAGGAAAAAAAAGATCAATGGATGGATTTGTTTTTTATCTGGGAAAAGTTATCTGTCAGCTCCGAGGAGTGGAGTCACCCGTTCTCGTGTGAGCCAGGGGAGTTTTAGCTCTGGTTTTAGTGAAAACTGAATGTAGCATCGCTCGGCAGCACGGGCACTGCTCCTTCATCCCACATTTCAGGAGGAATTTCTTCATGGAAAGAGTGGACAGGCATTGGAAGGGGCTGCCCAGGGAGGTGGTGGAGTCCCCAAGGAAGGACTGGCCGTGGCACTGAGTGCTCTGGGCGAGGGGACAAGGTGGGCATCGGGCACAGGGTGGGCTTGATGATCCTGGAGGTCTTTTCCAGCCTTAATCATCCTGTGATCCCTTGCTCAGGGATACGGGGACAGCAGGAAAAAATGCAGCGCTCACAATAAACCAAAGAACTTTCCAAATTAGGGTAAGCAGAGGTAAGCCAGCAAGAGGAAAAAAAAATAGCACAGAAACCAACCCAACTTCTGAGTCAGGAGCTGTTAATTAAAGAGCTGCGTTCTCCACGTGTATTTTAGGACACCACGTTTTGATTCACTGCTGATAAGAGCAGCTCAAAGACTTTTTCTGGTGGGTTTTTTATCCCCTTGCCTCTGCTCAAGCCCTATCATTACCCCGGGAGGGAAGAATTAAACACACGCATCATTTGATTTTAATTGAAGGCCTGTTCTATCCCATTGAACTGCTAACTAAGCCGAACAGGAGATTGTGTTTACATAAGCAAACCCTGAGTCAGTATAGACTTGCTGTCACATTAAGTCAATACTTATGAAGCCTCTCGATTTAATTATTCAGCGAGAATTGACTTATTATTGTGTTAAGAGCCGGGGGAGCCTTAGGAGAGCAGGTCCCCGGAGCTGAGCCCTCCGAGCTGCCCCCACATGGGGGGGTCCCAAGGGAGGGTAACCCACAGGGTGCTGCCCCAGCGACCCCCTCCCTCCATCCCCTCCTTCCCAGAAATCCAAATCCACCGAGTTTTAGACACTTCCTACTTTAAAGTTGGATTTGGAGGCTTCCCCAGCAGGTTGTTGCAGGCTGGGAGCATCAGCGGTGCCCTGTCCCCTGCAAACCCAGGCACTGCCCCCAAACTCAAGCACTGCACACCAGAAGTGAGCGTTGTCCCCCAAACTCGTGCGCTGCCCCCAAACCCAAGTACTGCCACTCCAAACCCAAGTATTTCCACTCCAAACCCAAGCACTGCACCCCAAACTCAAACACTG
>VWZF01004062.1:87919-100185 GCA_013396755.1 Sclerurus mexicanus | reverse complement strand
CCACCCCAAACCCAAGTATTGCCCCCCAAACGCACTCATTGCCCCTCAAACCCAAGTACTGCCCCCCAAACTCGAGCACTGCCCCTCTCCACCAGCTCCCACAGCCACTGTGGAATCCAGGAGCAATTTTTCCCTCCTCCTTCTTCTTCCCAGACAGCCAAGCTGTGCTCATTACACGGAGTAATGAGAAAGTTGAGCTGCTGCTCCGCTGTTTATCAAGGAAACATCCATTATAGATGGCATTTTGTCTGTGCTAAACAAAGGCCGTGAAGGCGAGGACGTGGGTTTAAAAAAGAAGTGTTTTGTTCCCATGTTTGGTGTTTAATCAATACCCAGCCAGGCTGGATCCGTTCCTTCCATCCCAACGCTCCCGAGCCAAGGCTCCATCCCAACCCCAGCCAAAAGAGAGGTGCCAAAATTCATCTCCCTGATGGACACAGATCCTGCGAGGGGATCTCGCCACCCCCCAGCTTTAAATAGAACCAAAACCAGGGATAAAAGCAGGCAGAGGAAGCATCACCCTACTTCTGGATGCTGAGGAGCTCCAGCCGGTGGAGGCTGGGAAATTCTTCAGCACCAGCACCACTGGAGCATGTAAGACCAGATTATTTTGTGTTCCCGACTTGCTGATGCAAGATGAAAAATACAGCAAACTGCAGCTGCTGAAATCAGCTCTTTTCTCCCCCTTCCCTTCCCTTTCCCCTTCGCTGAGGTTAGTGCTTTGCAAAGGGTTTTTATATTCTGGGAGCTCAAACCTGTCCGCTGCAATCAGACACAAAGCCCCGGGAGTTTGGGAGGCTCCTCCGTGCCGGGAAAATCTTCCCTGGCACAAAGAGCTGCACAAATTGCAGCGCTCGGAGCCCCGACGGAGCCGGAGAAGGGCCTGGGGTCGTCTCCCCGGGGGTTTTTAGCAGTCACCCAGGTCAAGGCCGTTTGGATTGATTTATCTGGAGCANTGGGGGGGTCCCGAGGGAGGGTAACCCACAGGGTGCTGCCCCAGCGACCCCCTCCCTCCATCCCCTCCTTCCCAGAAATCCAAATCCACCGAGTTTTAGACACTTCCTACTTTAAAGTTGGATTTGGAGGCTTCCCCAGCAGGTTGTTGCAGGCTGGGAGCATCAGCGGTGCCCTGTCCCCTGCAAACCCAGGCACTGCCCCCAAACTCAAGCACTGCACACCAGAAGTGAGCGTTGTCCCCCAAACTCGTGCGCTGCCCCCAAACCCAAGTACTGCCACTCCAAACCCAAGTATTTCCACTCCAAACCCAAGCACTGCACCCCAAACTCAAACACTGCCACTCCAAACCCAAGCACTGCACCCCAAACTCAAACACTGTCCTCTCAAACCCAAGCACCACCCCCCAAACTCAACCACTGCCCCCCAAANAGCAAACTGCAGCTGCTGAAATCAGCTCTTTTCTCCCCCTTCCCTTCCCTTTCCCCTTCGCTGAGGTTAGTGCTTTGCAAAGGGTTTTTATATTCTGGGAGCTCAAACCTGTCCGCTGCAATCAGACACAAAGCCCCGGGAGTTTGGGAGGCTCCTCCGTGCCGGGAAAAGCTTCCCTGGCACAAAGAGCTGCACAAATTGCAGCGCTCGGAGCCCCGACGGAGCCGGAGAAGGGCCTGGGGTCGTCTCCCCGGGGGTTTTTAGCAGTCACCCAGGTCAAGGCCGTTTGGATTGATTTATCTGGAGCAAAAGCCAGGATTTCAGCCCGGAATAACCCACATCTCGCGCTCCAAAGCTGGGAAGGGGATGGTGCAGATGCAGCACTCACCGTCACCAGGAGCTCAGTCCTTTGAGGGGACGCTTGGCAGCCCGGGGGACACATCCTGGCCCCTTCCTGAATGTCCTCCCGGCCAAGGGGACCCCCAGGTGACCCAGACCCTGCCCAGTGGTTAAAACACCCCTATCCAAAGCAGCCAGAACACATCCACATCTTGGTCAGGATGGAGGAGCTGGTGGCTTTTATCCCCCCACCTTTGTGACTGCTCAACCCCCACTGAACCACCCGTCCTGCACAGCTGGAAAACGGCAGCAGAGAGCCATGGAACCCTCCAGAATGTGTGTTTTCTAGGCTGGAACTTTAATTTGCCCTCTCCCTCAGCTCCTCTGCTTTTTTTGGGAGGAAGCAACACAACCTTGGGGTGGGTCGTGTCCTGCAGGAGCAGCAACCCCCTGGACCCGGTTCAGCACTGACCAGGATGCAGTAAAAACTATTCCCTGGAAAGTCCTATCCTGGTCAGAAGGTTTCTCCTCATTAGGCTGTGAGCCAGGAGGGTTAATTACACTGGCAGCCCCGGGGGCAGCAGCATTATCTCATCTCCTGTCACCCCAGGGTTGAGGAGCACTCAGGATCTGCTCCAAGTTCAATCCCTCACCAGGCCCTTGTCAGATAAGGATGAGCATCAGTCTCCTTGATAAACACAGGGATCAATGGGAAATGCCACAGGCAGGACCTTGGGATGAGAGGACATGGAGGGGTTCGCTCCTGGGTGGAGATGCCAGAGGGAGTGGATGGGATGGAACCTCCTCCTGAAAACCAGGATCCAAGGAGTGCAACCCTGCCCTGGAACACCCCACCAACGAGGAGAAAAACACCCGAGGCTGCAGCAAAACTCCGCAAGCCAACACTGGACACAAATAAATGCTGGGCTGGGGTGTTTTGCAGAGCGAGATTCCCCACGCGTTTCCACCTTGGAGCAAACACTCAAAGCAGCTGCTGCACCTTCCTCCCCCCGTTGCTGCTTCACCTCTTTCTGCTGGAATTTCACTTCCTACAGGAACAGGCTCATAAGTAATGCTCAGCAGCTCCGTGGCCTCTGCAGGCCCCCCAGCCCCTCTCCCCCAGGTTATCCCTCTCCGTGAGCGGACGCATCCGCAGCATCCACCCTCGGAGCGAGCTGATGGAGAGGTGCTGCCACTCATCGCTATCTTTTATTCATAGACATCGGCTTATTGTATTACTTTTTGATAAAAAGCCACATTCCCACATTTCAAACATCTCCACTCGCAGCCGGAGGAAGACCCAGAGCTCTTATTTATTTCACCGCCGAGCGCTGGGAAACTCCATCACCTTGATGGCAAAAAGACCAAAGACCCTCCTCCTTCTGGCAGGAGACAGATCCTTTATGAGGCTGATCCAGCCCCTGGAGGGTGACAGGAGGGTTTTTGCCGTATGAATAATGAGTTTCATAACTGAACAAGAGCCTGAGCTCCCAACTTTGCTCATCCGTGGGGAAAACAGCGGATTTCACCAGCCTGGAAGCTTTTTTGGGGACGCTGAAAGCACACCGAGGGATTTTGCTGCTTGCAGGGCACGTGTGCCCTCCTGCCACGGTGCCCTTTGCACATTAACCCCTCCGCAGCTCGGGGAGGTGGAGTGACGCCAGGTGGGGAATGGAGCTGCACATTCCCCAGGGATGCATCCCTGTTTCCTTGGATCTGCCCCACGGATCTCCCCCTTGGCAATGCTCCTCTGCAGCCTCCTGAGCCAAAGAAGAGCCATGGCTTTGCACTGGGGGTTTTGGAGAAGATCAGAGCTCAGGGTGGGGTGGGGGCTCGTCCAGGAGCTCCCATGCCTGAAAGCCACACACAACCCACAGGATCACTCCAGAGCAAGGGACCAACCTCAGGGCCACACCTCAGCCCACCAACCTCTCCATGAGTAGCCAAACCCCATTAAATCTGCCCTATTTCATGCACAGAACACAGTTTCTGGAGGAGACCCGGTTGGCAAGTCCCATGTGGAGCTGGGAAGAGGCAACAGGGCTGGAATGAGACAGTGGTCCCTTCCAACTCAAACTACTGGGCTGGGTTGGCCTGGGGAGATGCTTTGGATATGGGGAAAAGCCCCTCAAACCTGGGGAGAAGCCCCCATGATAAAGCTGGAGTAGGAGCATACAACAAGAGAGCACAGCAAACCCAACTACGACCATACACAACCCCTCTTGATGTTCTCCAGGGCCCACTGCCAACTGGGAGAAACCCATGGAAAACCAGGATTCTCCAGTTCCAACTGCCAACTGGGAGAAACCCATGGAGATCCACGATTCTCCAGGTCCCACTGCCAACTGGAAGAAACCCCTGGAAAGCCAGGATTCTCCAGGTCCCACTGCCAACTGGAAGAAACCCATGGAGATTCAGGATTCCCTGGGTCCCACTGCCAACTGGAAGAAACCCATGGAGATTCAGGATTCCCCAGGTCCCACTGCCAACTGGGAGAAACTCCTGGAGAACTGGGATTCTCCAGGTCCCACTGCCAACTGGGATCAACCCATGGAAAACCAGGATTCTCCACGTCCCGCTGCCAGCCAGGATCAGCCTCCAGAGAGCCGGAATTCTCCAGCTCCCNGCCCCTGGAGACCTGGTATTCTCCAGGTCCTACTGCCAACTGGGATCAACCCATGGAAAACCAGGATTCTCCACGTCCCGCTGCCAGCCAGGATCAGCCTCCAGAGAGCCGGAATTCTCCAGCTCCCACTGCCAACTGCGAGAAACTCACGGAGAGCCAGCATTCGCCAGGTCCCACTGCCAACTGGGACCAACCCTCGAAGCGCCAAGATTCCCCAGGTCCCAAAAACCAACCAGAACCACCCCCCACGACCCCCCCTACCTGCACAGGTGATCCATCCGGCACGTGCTCCGCAGGTCGAGGCAGTTGGGCTTCTCCTTGTCCTCGTAGGAGCAGGAGGGGACGATGGTCTGGCGGCGGCGCTCGGCGCACGCCTGGTCCTTGCAGGAGCAGAAGAGCAGGCGGAAGGTGAACTCGCCGGGCACGCGGTCGAAGAACTGGCGCAGGGCCTTGTGGCACTTGCGGCGGCTGCAGGGCTCGGCCGCCGACAGCTCCCGGCTGCACGTGGAGATGTAGCCCGAGCGCAGCCGCTTGCAGTTGTCGTTCAGGTTGCACGCCTTGGCCGCGTCCAGGCAGTGGTTGCTCTTGGAGGTGGTGGCAGGGTCCATTCCTGGAGAGGGAGGTGGGGTGAAAGACTGGGGGGGGGTGCTGGAGAGCTGGGAGATGGTGTTGGTCTGGGGAGATGCTCTCGATCTGGGGAGAAGCCTCTCAAACCCAGGGAGAAGCCCTGGAATCTAAAGAGAAGCCTCTCAAACCTGGCATTGGGAGAAGCCTCTCAACCCCAGGGAGAAGCCTCTCAGACCTGGGACTAGGGAGAAGCCCTGAAATCTAAAGAGAAGCCTCTCAAACCTGGGATGGACAGAAGCCCTGAAATCTAAAGAGAAGCCTCTCAAACCCAGGGAGAAGCCTCTCAGACCTTCAAATCTAAAGAGAAGCCTCTCAAACCTGGGATGGGGGAGAAACCCTCAAATCTAAAGAGAAACTTCTCAAACCTGACATTGGGAGAAGCCTCTCAACCCCAGGGAGAAGCCTCTCAAACCTGGCATTGGGAGAAGCCCTGAAATCAAAGCCTCTCAGACCTGGGATTGGGAGAAGCCTCTCAAACCCAGGGAGAAACTTCTCAACCCAGGGATTAGGAGAAGCCCTCAAACCTGCCAAAATGCCTCTCAACCCCAGGGAGAAGCCTCTCAAACCTGGCATTGGGAGAAGCCTCTCAACCCCAGGGAGAAGCCTCTCAGACCTGGGACTAGGGAGAAGCCCTGAAATCTAAAGAGAAGCCTCTCAAACCTGGGATGGACAGAAGCCCTGAAATCTAAAGAGAAGCCTCTCAAACCCAGGGAGAAGCCTCTCAGACCTTCAAATCTAAAGAGAAGCCTCTCAAACCTGGGATGGGGGAGAAACCCTCAAATCTAAAGAGAAACTTCTCAAACCTGACATTGGGAGAAGCCTCTCAACCCCAGGGAGAAGCCTCTCAGACCTGGGATTGGGGAAAAGCCCTGAAATCTAAAGAGAAGCTTCTCAAACTTGGAACTGGAGAGAAGCCTTGAAATCTAAAGAGAACCCCTCAAACCCAGGGAGAAACTTCTCAACCCAGGGATTAGGAGAAGCCCTCAAACCTGCCAAAATGCCTCTCAACCCCAGGGAGAAGCCTCTCAAACCTGGCATTGGGAGAAGCCCTGAAATCAAAGCCTCTCAGACCTGGGATTGGGAGAAGCCTCTCAAACCCATGATTGGGGAGAAGCCCTCAAACCTAAGGAGAAGCCCTCAAACCTGCAAAGATGCCCCTCAACCTGGGGAGAAGCCTCTCAAACTTAACGAGAAGCCCTAAAAAGTGGGGAGAAGCCCTGAAACCGCAGGGTGGGAATCTCTCAAGCCAGGGATTAGGAGAAGCCCTCAAACCTGGAAAAGATGACTCTCACCCCGGGTAGATGCTCCTCAAAGCCAGGATGGGGAGATGGGATGGGAGAAGCCTTCAAACCTGGGGAGATGCTACAGGGAAGGCGCTGGCATTGGTGTCACCCCCCCGGCATCTCCAGCACAGCCCATCCCTGCCCCTGCCGGCCGTGGGGAAGGGGCTGGATGGTTCCTCCCCCTCCCCATCCCCATCTCCCATCACAATTTGGAAGTCCTTCACCACGGAGAGGGTTAATGCAAACCAAAACCAGGAGGACCTGGTCAAGCAGCCCTCAGTGCATAATTTATGGCATGAATTTGCAATATTTTCTTCCCTTTGTCAATTATTCAGAGAATAATTATTAATTATTCAGCCCTCTCCAAAGCAGAATAATCTGCCAAACCACACAGGACCCCTCCCAACCAGCCCCCACAGCCTCTCCTGGGGCTCCCCAAAACTGGGACACCCCCAGGCCTCTCCCCCCAAGCAGGGACAAGGCTGCCAGTGGAGCCAGGCAGTGGATCCCACATCCATCCTGGGAATCCCAGTGCTCAGGGAGACGATGGATGGAGCCAAACCACAGCATGGGAACAAACGCTGAATTTCCTATTTTTTTTGTTCAAAATGATGGATCACCCCGAGCAGCCCAGGTGCTATTTTTGAAGCCGTCTCGTCCCTCATTTCCTCCCCTCCACAACCCAGCCAAGTGCATGGATTTCTCCCTTGTTTCCCAGCTTCTGCTGGCAACCAGGAATGGTTCCTAATTGACGTATCTGTAGCATCCAGCTAATTAGCAAATGGCAAATACCAGGGTGAGCATCAGCCCCCACCTCCCCTTGGCCTCCCCCTGCCACCCACGGGGGCTGCACTGCAGGTGGGCAGCATTTTGGGGGATCATTTCTCTCATTTTCCCACTGCCTCCAAACTGGGAGCCACGAGCACGGCACTGCTGGGGATCCCAACTGAGAGATTAGGGGATTACGGGGTCCCTTCCAAAGCTGAAGCCCCCCAGTGCCATCCCATGCAAACCTGACCCACATCCCCCTGCCCTTGGGGGATGTTTACAGCTTTTTAGGGGCTCAGTGCCTCTTTTTAGGGGCTCAGTGCCGCTTTTTAGGGGCTCAGTGGAGTTTTTCAGGGGCTGTGACAACTGAGGGGTCCCCATATCCCCTTCCCCCAGGACCGGCACCCCTGGGTTGTGCTGCCATGAGACCCCAGAGGTGGTGGGGGGTAAATGTGTTTGGAAAGAGCCCTCAACATGCCAGAAGTGTCATCCCAGTGATGGAAACCTCATGGAGATCTTTGGGGCTTCACTCCTTCCCTGGCAGCCGAACCCCAAAGACTGGATGGGGCAGGGATTGGTGTTTGGATTCCTCCAGCTGAGGATGGAGACAGCTCATGGCATTGATGTCAGGTGAGCAGAGATGGGGAAAAGATGATTTAAGACACTCTTTTTCTCTCTTTCCTCCTTGCCAGAGCAGCCCCCAGGTCTGGGGGGATGCACCGAGCACCATCCACACCCTGGTGTCTCGGCAGCCAGCCCGGTTCCAAGCCCTGGAAGTGGTTAACAGCAGATCTCTGGCACAAACCCGGGATTTTGGGATCTGTGTGGAGCGCCAGCTTATTGTCTAATCCCTGGAAGCATCGCTCCTGCCCTGCCCGGGACCTGCAGGGACCTGGATGCATTTTAATAGGGCCGATGCCTGAAAGCGCCGGCTTTCTGGGGAGCTCATTAATAAAGCACCAGCATGAAAATTTCATGAGGAGAGCAGGAAACGGGGGGCCAAGGAGCTGGGGAGGGGACCTGGGGCCACGAGCCGTCCCCTCTGCAGGCTCCGGTGGTCTCCTGGTGCAGGGTGGGGTCAGGGACAGAGGAGGAGGAGGAGGGTGATGGGGAAGGCAGCGCTGCTGGGCTGAGTCTGGGGGCCTGATGCCCACCCAGCTCTTGCACATTGGTGCCCACAGGGCTGCGTTTCCCAACTGGAGCCTCTTCCTTCTTCCCACAGGCTGTGGTTTGCCCTGGGGTCCAACACCCCTTGGCACTGATGAGCATCCCAGGGTGCTTTTTCTTCTCCACGAGGAGGGTCCTGCAAGGGGAGGGCTCAGCGCTGGCTCCCCGTGCTGTGCCACAGTTCTCCGTGCCTTCCACGATGGTTTGCAGCCCCTGCTTTCCTGCGAGGCTCCGTAATCCCCCCAGCCATCCCTCCAGGCAATTAGCAGCAGCTTGTTTTCCACAACCAGCACTAACAGCTCATTTGCTTCGTTGCCTTCGCTCGGGGTCGGGGCTGGGGGTCCCGGGAGAGGGGGGGGTTACCCACTCGCTGCTCACACCTCTCTCCCCCCCCCAAGCCAAGGGGGCAGGGAAGGGGGTGGCAGAAGCATCGAGGCCACCCCCATGGTCACAGCACATCCCTGGGTGCAACGACAGCCAGCGCCCGCCTTCCCCCAGCCCCAAAATCGCCAGACGGGCTCCCCGCGCCTCTCGCTTTGCTTGTATGAATAAATCAACCCGTGAGCGTTTAATCCCCCACTCCAGACTCTTTGCTTTTCATACTTTCCAGCAGCTAAAATATTTCCCTGACGCTAATGTGATCCCAGAAAAGGCGGGCGGGAGACGGGAGGGGGTGGAAGCGTCATCCCAAACCCGGGAGAGAGCCTGGAAAATTCACCTGGGGGGGGCTCAAAGCCCGTGGGTGACAGCAGGGAGGGGGTGCAGCATCACAGCCCTGCTCAGAGGGGTCTCCCGGGTGAGCTGGGGGGGCTCCAGGCAGGGCTGCACGACCCCTGAGGTCCCTGAGTTTGCACCACACGTGGGGATGTGGGGACCCCCAAAATCCCGCAGCACCCTGGGTTTCAGGGGAAGGGTGAAGAGGAGAAGGAGCAAGGAGAAGCCAAAGCACTGCTGACCTAATTTGAAAAGGGGATAGGGGGGGTGGCAGAGGGAAGGTTGTCATGGAAATCGACGGCAAAAAAAAAAATTGCTGAGGATGGTGGAGGAATTTGGGCTCCCTGGAGGAGGAGGGGGAGGCCCAGAGATGCTCCAAAGGGTTCAGCATCCTTGTCCCAGCAGCATCCCAGAGCTTGACTCGAGGCCACTGCCCCAGGGAGGGGCAGCAAACAAGTCCCCCTTCAACTCCGCCACATATGGGGCATCCTGAGGGTCCCAAATCTTCCAGAAGAGAAAGCACGTGGGATAGAAGGGTCTGGACCCTTCTGGAGCCCAGGCTGGGCAGGTGCTTCCTCCTCCTGCTCCCCAGCCTGATGCCGGGGACAAGAGAAATCAAGGGAATTAAGGGAATTTCAGGCTCTCCAGCCCAGCCTCAGCGATTTTATATAATCCCACTGTTGGAGGCAGCTGAATCCGGAAGGTAAAAACCTAAACCCCAGCCTAGGGAGGCCTGAAACAGAGAGGATCTGCCCCAAAATGCATCCAGCCCCTCTATCCCACTCCTACATCCTGGCTGGCTGCAGGGGCCACATGTTCCCCAAAACTGATGCTCAGATTTGGGCTGACGGGAGATGAGACGGGCAGGAAAGTGGCCAGAGGAGCTGGAGGAGCAAAGGACAAGCCACAGGGGAAGGAGCTGCAGGTTTTCCTCGCCGGGCAGCTCGGTGGCAGGTCTGTGTTCGCGGGCAGGGAAGATAAAACAGCCAGAGCGTGTTGCTTTTATTACCTGAGAAAATTGAAGCAAGTCTGAATATATCAGAGAGACGAGAGGTGACCGGCTCGTAGGGGGAAGCTTCATAAAATTCTTCTCCTACAGTGGGAGGAAAGAAAGAGAAGAGGGAGGAAAAACAAATTAAAACCCACAGTGAATAATCTCAGTCAGCACCGAGGCGACGGCAGGGCACGGGCACCCCCCCCAGCCTGGGATTTGAGAAGGGAAAACCAAAAAGCCTTTAAAGCACTGCCCTGAAAACTCAAGGAAAAGCCAATTTTGCACCAGTTCAGCTCAGTCCTGGCTGGCTGGGAGGTTGTGGCCGGGTCGTGTTGCCAGCTCAGCTCCCTGTTCCAGCCAGGTTTGGCAGTGGCCACGTTCAAAGTGACTCCAAGAGTTGAGGGAATTGGGATTTGAAAGGTCAATATTCCAGGACTATGGCCCGAGTCTGGGCCAGCTGCAGGCTGAAAGTTTGGGGTCTTTACTCAATTCTGGGTTTATTGTTGTCTCAAAACCCCCCGTTTACCTAAAAACCCAATGAAAGATGATTTCCCACCCCATTCTTTGGGAAAAAGGAAATATTTCAGTGAGGGGTGCAGCCCTTCATCCTCTGAGCCCCAGAGCATCCCAGCCCTGATCCCCCCTGCACTCCAGGAGCTCATCCGTCACAACCCACACCTTCCAGAGGGAACCTGAACATGATCCAGGCTGGGGGGCAAATCCCCTTTCTTCCATCTTTGATTTTAGGGCAAACCCATGTGCTTTTATTGGGTTTAACTCCAGGACAACCAGCCACATCTCTCAGGAGAGGAAATGCCCTCCCCAAACCCCAGAAGCTACAAGAAAAATAAACAAAATATCTAATATATATATATATAAAAACTAATCAATGGCTGGACTTTGAAAGCCCCAGTCGAGGCTGAGCAGCTGCTGGAGCATCGATCCAGCTGTGCTGGAAATCCCTTCCCCCGGATCCCTGCCCTCACTGTGGATGAGGCTCCGGGATGGAGCCTGTCCTGTCCCAGGGATGCATCCCGGGGTTATTATTAGCCCGAGGCAGCGGCGTTTATCCTGCCTAATTACGGAGCCACTTGAAACTCTGGGTGCAAAACGAGCTCTTTAAGAAGTGGGGAACAAGGCAGGAGGGTTTGCTCCAAACCCAGGGGCTCCTCGGTGAGATTCCTTGGAAATCTGGGAGGTAGAGACCCCCAGGGAATGCCAGGCTGGGCTTTCTCCACCTCCGGAGAGTTTCCAGCCCATCACCCTGTGTCTGGTCTCGCCACTGCTCTCAGGGTGATGCTCCACGGGGGTAACAGGCTCTGGGCAGCCAGGAGGGTCCTTCTCCAGGCCAATCCCGGCCTCCCCTCCCCGGATTTCCTAATGCTCCGATGACAAACAGCACCTTTATTAACGTGCATTTAGGAAACACAGTAACCTCCGGTATATTGCTTTGCCAATGCAATAAATAATTAAATACCAGCTTGACTCCTGCTGCTTGCGAGGGAAATTACAGAGCATTAAAAGGGCAGTGGACCTGCCTCGGGCTCACGGAAGTGCAATTAACCTCCAGGAATGAGGCTGGAGTGAAAGCAGCCCTCCCTAATGGCACGGACAGGTGAGCTCCCGCAGCCCAGGGCTGGGTGGGAGGACACCAGCCTCGAAATCTTGGCTAAACGGCACAAGAGCAGGATCTGGTTTGGCTTCCTCGCTGCTTTTCCACTCACTGGTTTCTGCACATTAAAGCAACGAGCTGCTGGATCGCCCCAAAGCTTCCACCTTCTCCTCAAGACTTGGTGTAATCACTTCTCTTCCCACCTCCTCCTCCAGGTACAGCTCCTGGAGTACCCAAGCAAGCCGTAAAACGTCCCTCATTCATGCTTGCAAAGCCCTGAGAAACTGCTGAATGGAGGCTGCTAATGAGGGGGAGAAAACAATTAGGGAGTAATTCCTGCTCTGGGATGGGTTTTGGGCTCGCAACTTCCTGCGCTGACCCAGATTTGAAGGGAATTTCACCCAGGGGGGCTGTGTGCTCAGGTACAGCTTTCCCATCCTCGGGTACAGCTTTCCCATCCTCGGGTACAGCTCCCCCATGGAATCAGAGCATCCCAGGCTGCTCCGAGTTGGAAGGGGCATTAAAAATCTCGTTCCAACCCTCTCCCACGGGCAGGGACGCCTTGCATTAGTCCAGGTTACTCTTGCCCAAGCTGAAACCGGATTTAGGAGCTTCCACGTGCAGAACCAGCCCCAAGCCCGTTAAGGGATCTGTGCTTTAAACCCACTCGGGCTCTGCCCCTCCCCAGCCCGGGGCAGGGGTGGCAGGAAGGGGGCAGAGCTTTCAGGACAGCAAATCCCCCCCAGCAGC